>JZLH01S0396461.1:40598-51139 GCA_001188425.1 Eucidaris tribuloides | reverse complement strand
GGGCTGCCACCTCAATCCCTGTGAAATGTATTGGATGGAATAAAGAAATGAACAGACAAAATCATGGTTACAGCTCTCTTCAATTTAGAACACAATGTAACTTACATCAACTACACTGTTTAAGGTTACTGCTGTAAAAATTTCATGGTCAAACTTTTCCTTCTTATTCTACAATTATTATCAGAAATTGTGGTATTAGTCAAATTTGCTGTGCTGTTTTCTGTGCATTCAATTTCTATCAGGGTCATACTTCAATTCCATACTGGCATTTACATGCTTGTTTCTCTTCAAATTCAAATTCAAGACAAATCCTTTTAGCCTGGATATACACTCTAGCCAGTGTAGATATAGGTATACGCTACAACTAATATGGGATTTAGATGCATTTTCAACTTTTTTTAATCATGTCACACCTGGATGCAACAATAGGGTGTCCCCCCCCCGACTTGAATAGAATTCCTGCGAGGATTTGCACCCATGTAAGTAGCTATGCTCTCTGTACTTCTTGTAGGACATTTGCATGCATGATGTGTCTATATACAAGAAATATGCATATATACATATATACATATAAGGTATATTTATTAATCTGAAATTTGATTTTAAACACTTATTTCTCATGATATTGAATATGGTGACCAATGTCAAACAGCTAATAATTCATTAACATTAACACACTTTTTTGTATCATGACAACACATAGCTTGTGCAATAATGCACTGCTCATAAAACAACACCGTGCGTAACATAATTATTAAAATTCTTGAATCACATAATTTATCACTGGACTAAAGCTAAAAGTACATAAATTCCATATTGATTAACCATTTTACTCACCCTTGCAGTACCATATATTGAACGAAAATATGTGAGGGGACTGATAAGCGAATTGTAGTCTCCATAGAATTCCTTTTTAAAAAAACAGGTCAAAAAAGTATAATAGACAAAAATTTCAATTAATTGATGATTTTACAATGACAGCACCATTCTACAAGTCATGACAAATACAAAAGTATTTTTTCCGATGTGACATAACACTTTGAAAACAAAACTACTCGCAACAGATATTACAACAAAATTGTCAAAAGCCATGATTAACATTTTGCCTCCATTTGAGAGTAACACAACAGCCTATCATTTATTTTGTATGCACGAATACCATTTTACAGTTCTATCAAATATGGGGGACATTTACACCTCTTACTCCACAAACACTGTTAAAGGTAATATTTTATGTTTTAAGTGCGTTATTTGTTATATCAAATTCTGGAAAGCAGCTTATAGTTGTATGTAGTGCTGTATCAAAAGAGGTTAAACAACTTGCTATCCAACCATGAAGATCCAAACACATCTTGAATTTTTAGGAGAGTGGCCACCCCCTTCTGTTTTCGAAGTAAAGAACATTATTTTTTGTGTGTGTTTCTTGACATATATTCATTCCCTAATGTTTCTCCATTGGACATACCAAGGCTCGTCACATTGATTTTCCTCATAAATGTGTCTTCTTCCAGACCTTGATGACTTTTTTAACTTGGTGTATTGATATTGCACCAATAAATTCAGTTTCTTTCAAACAGATGACTTTTTGTTGCTGTGCCAAAATCATCAGAGGATTTCACCCTCCTAGATTTTACCCTGGCACCTTCCCTGGGTTAAGGATTGGTTCTGGGATGTGTCAAGTCCATTACTTCCCTTCATTATCAATTACCAAATGCAGCAAGTTTAGTACTTACAAATGCGTATTGTGTTGAAAGTTGAGATCCATAGCGTCATGAATTTGTTGTTTTATCGAGAAAAACTAATAACGCATATTGTTACCAGAATATTGTTCTTTCGCGATGTTTAAAATTTTGCTCAAATTACGAATCGTGCTTATTTGTACGTTTGCAAATGACCAGCGGCAGCACACTGATTGGTTAATGGCTAACCTCCCGGCAAACCGCTTCAGCTAACGGACTGATCGGGTACAATTTGGAACGGCCCATGCCACGTTAACTGTGATGTAAATTTTAGAAGTTTAAATGTCCAGATTTTCACAAAACTACGTTTATTTCTACCCAAAGGTTCTTATGTGGTTATTTATACTATCTTCACATTGCTTGAATGATGTGAGCCTGATTTCATTTCATTTGCTTTTTTCTGACATTGCAAATCCCAGTACTCTGTCTTTAACTAGGAGACATTTAATTTATTGCTAAGAGAACCTAAGTATTCACGAGGCACTATTGAGGGCTTTATTTTTAGTTTCCCGTTTTCATTTTTGCTTGTACTATTAAGTATTGAATCTGTGCATATTTTCTTGCTTTTTTAACGAAGAACAAAATAAATAAATGATCTTGAACTCAAATGAAATAACAAATCATCCATTCCGTGTAAGTTGTCACTGCGAGTCAATGCATACTGTGTGTCACGAATGTCAAAAGCCAGGGTATAGTGATTATTTTACGTGACTGTGCGTTCGGCTAAATCAAATCGCTTCATATTTTCTTGGTTTTTTTTATCTATATCCTGGCTTGTGACGTGCGTGACATACAGCATGGTGACTCGCGTGACACTTACACAGAATGCGCTAAATAATAGCAGCATCATGCTCAACATTTATTCACCTGCACTATCTCTGACCACTTTTCCTGTTCATCTGGCCTCAAGCCAGACGCTTCGACATCACTTTTTGCTGACCACATTGCTGAAATCTGGAAGAGTGGAATTACCAAAAAAATAAATCAATATATAAAAATGTTCTTGATGATTTCACACGCAATTAATTATGCATTTAAATCAACAAAACACATCTTAGTCAACCATGATATACAGTGCCAAAATGTGACATCATTCTTGTGAAATAAGTGTACGTACTATACATGAACAAAGAGAAAGCGAAGTCATTCCAACCTGATTGTGTAAGCAACAATATGAACATGCAGTTTTATATGAGTTATGATTGAAATATCATCTAAACATGTTTTCTCACAGTTTGAAGTTTAGAATTTAGATCACCCTCTAGCACATGCATGTTTTCACCGTTGATCGGGGACATAATTTTTAATTGATTACAGACTATGCAAATGGGACATTTGTGTGTGATATTCTACCGCCAACTGCGGACACACTCCGTTCTAACCAGGAACGCCCATGTGTATAAAGTTTTGTGCGTGATTTTTAACAGGCAATCCAGGATGATTTTTGTGCACAGTAAAAAAAATATTTAAAAAATGATGATGCCCTCATTCGATTGCTAGAAACGCAGATCGTCCCCATTCTGGGATGGTCCCCAGTCTGAATGTGGAGTGTCATACTTACATCCCTGTTCGGCGGCATTTCCAAACACACGCACACACACACTCACGCAACCTAATTATACAGAAGTGAAAGTGAATATTCTTCCAAATGAGGTTTTGACTTACAAATGAAATAGACAGCATACTTTGGATTCCTCAGCTCATTGCACAAGAGTTCAATGTTTTCCTGTGTCAAATAAAGAATAGAATGTTAATGTAAAGTAACAACAAGAACTATAAAATCAAATACCTCAACATTTAAAAGACTGAACTGGAACATTGGCTTGATGTAAAACAATCACGAAAAAATTACCAAAAAGAACTGTCAAGGAAAATGACTTGCCTTTGTTGGTCTTATGAAGCAGATGCAACGAAGATGCTTCATCATTTCTCTGTTGGCCGAATCCAGTCGCTCAAACAAGTACACCTCTTTCTGAAGGATCTCCGACTGAGCATACACCATGGTCACAAAACTGATCTGAAGATACAAGTTGAAAGAACAATTAATATCAAAGTTTATATAAATTCTTGGTATGATTTATTCTTTCTACTGCATTGGTTCCAGTTTTTCCTGTAATATTCAATGCTACTTATACTGTTTTTCCCAAGTCGTTCAAATACCACCAAATTCTTAGTGTTTTTCTCATACTGTTCTGCTTACACGGACCAGGCCAAGGTTAGTGAATTATTTTTTGCCTTAAATAAAATAACAAAAAACATATTTCTTTGATTTGATTCAATGATTGGATATTTTATTTAACAATCCCAAATTCCAATATTGCCCTCAATATATAAGTGAAAGGGGTTCACTTCACAAAATCCTTCAATTCTTTAATTTCAAAACCAAAAATGAAATATCAAATCTTTTCAACTGAAACCAACAATATTTTTTTAGAAAAAAAATAATGAATTTAAATTCACATTTAATTCACTTGATTTAAATTTATCAAACTTGTTACACACAACAATTGGAAATTTTTAGTGTTGATAAAAATCAAGTGAACGCGTATCAAAAACTGTCGATTGATTGCATGGGACAATTTCATATGTCAGTAGGTCTTTGTCTAATTCTATGATCTTTCCCAACACAATAACCAATGATAATATTAGTTTTCTGAATTCTCCCTATCGCATATAGCCGATATCAAGCGATATCACCTCGCGATACCGATATCTGATCGATCGCTCTTGGGATGAATACTTCCGGTTCCGGTAAATCGTACAGTCAAACGCACAAACATTTCAAACCTCCTCAAATTCGTAATATCAATATCTTATGCCCGAGCAAACATGGATTGACCAGATGAACAATTTTGGAGATGTCTGTGTAGCAATTTAAGGACTTTCTTAGTGAAAGAAATGTTCCTACAACCAGTAAACGAAGAAATGAACTCGAAACTCTCGCCAGGAAAGCCGCGAATGTTACCCCGTGAGAGAGAAATGCGACCACGGGCACACCGAGTCGGAACGCAAACGCCGGTGTGTGAAGACTGCCGGTGGCTCTGTTCATAGCTTAAATGGAAGGGTTGTTAAGTGAACGAACGACTTGAAACAAAAAAACTATTATTTGCAAGATTATAAGAAAGTATTTTAGTATTCAATGTGTATCACGCTTGCTAAAACCGGAAGTTTATTTCCCAAGAATAATGGGTCAAAAAAATGGAGCGCCACATACGCTCAGATTCGGAGAGCTACATGTATATGCGATAGGGAGAATTAAGCGACTGTTAAATAATCATTCATGTGACTGTTATACACCTATCAATTGTAAGACGCACCCCTCGACCCCTGGGAATGGTGCGTCACTTGTCAAACGTGAGTCGGATTTTCATATACCATGACGAACCTGTGTGTCTCGACTATGACAGACCATTTTCTTACAATGACTGTGCCTAGGCCTATTTAGGCCTAAAAAAATGTTTTTTGTTTCGGGAAACCCGCCCGTCCCTTTTTTTAGGTGCCGACAGAAAAAATTTTATGCCTTTTGAGAAAAAATAAAATATTTCATACACAGCCCGTGTGTAAAAATTGGTCAGATCTGACCGGAAATAGCATTAAATATTTTTATTTTAGGTGTCTCCTTTACTAATGCAAACCTTTTTAAAAATGAATAGATTCCACCGAAAAAAAGAACCGATCTGAATAATGTTTCCACAAAAACGACAAACCGCGAAAGTGCGTGATGAATTCATACAACAGGCGCCATTGCGTAACACACTCGTTTAATATACGGTAAAAGGGGATTTTGCCCACAAGCTTTCCCCTCGTTCGCTGCAACACACCACCGCTAAAATAACCACATAGGTTAGAAGGCGCTTCGGACTGTGCACGTACCGGTCGCGTTTTGAGCGAAAGTCAAACACTGTTACGTGCTTCAACCACGTCGCAGTGGGCGCTAATACCAATATCGTATTCCGTAGAAGCCGCAGCTATACTAGCCTAGCATGACGCCGTACGGGGGAACCAATTTTTCAAAATTTTGAGTCGAGCAGCCCTGGTGGCGATGGCGGCCAGCGCTAGCGCAGTTATGCCTAGCTAGACTCGTGGCATTGTATCGTACGTACAAAGGATAACGGTTTCGTATTTTAAAACGAAGAGAACGTTATCAAAACCATGAAATATTTCATAATTCTTGGTAATGTTGCATCTTGTCTAAGTATTTACAACGGTACTTTAGAGATATAATTAAAAATAGAGAATAATAGAGAGAGATTTGTGTTTGATATGTGATGCTCTTGTCATCGCATACAGCATCGTTGTAACAGAAAAAAAAAATCAGCTTGCAATTTTCAAAGAGAATAAAAAAAATAATAAAGCTGTTTAATGCAGCCACCACGAAGCGTATGTGCTGGCTTGATGCGGCATGGCGGGGCAGCAATAAAATCTTCAGAAAACATGGCGAGATGTGTCGGTACGAACGTCCAAAAGAACCTTCGCATACGAACGCAAATGCCTGTAATGTTATCAAAATTTTGGTATCGCAAAATTGTGAAGTAATTAATTTGTTTTAATACTATTTTTATGTTTTTCGGAGTGAATGTGTTTTCAGGAATGTCGAAGGTTGACGCAGCTGATACACTCACTTGGTTCCAAAATTAATACTTGATTATTCAGTCATCTACTGGCACGCATGACGTCGGGTAAATACAAGCAGCACTGTCGACGCTACAGCTGTCGCTAGTTGCTGTTACGTAATATATTTCTTTATATTTAAATACCGATAGATGTGGATGATACACAACTAAAAAACAACAACAACTAGTGAGAAAGTCGAGCACAAAAGGTCCTCAATAGAGGTATTAATTTATTATTCATTTTCCTCTTTTTTGTGTTCGACTTGGTGAAGGCGTCACAAGGATTTTAATAGTATAATTTTCTTGTGAAGAATCTCTACTCTCTCACAACAAACGCTAATCAGAATGCTCACACAACTGCTAGAGTCACCTGTTCAAACATTTTCAAACAAAAATTGCATGCACAAACAAGCTCATTCATTAAGTCATATCTATTTTTAGCCTTAACATTTTTACACACACACACACACACACACACACAAACAAACAAATTACCAAAGGCAAAGCAACGTTAGTACGTTAATGACATATTTCAGTACACGGATTTCAATAGGTGGGACTGTGCATTTAAATTACAATCAAGATGATTAAATACGGCCGGTTATTTACGGTTTCTTTGTCCATCAGGAGAACTTTCATTCCAGGTCCGCTCTCTTCTATCATTTTAGCGACATACTGTTTGACAGCTAATGCTACATTCATGATGAAAGGCTAGTAGGTGACGCAGTGTTATGAAAATATATGAAAAATCTGTCACGACCTCTACAAATTCGCCCACCCGTAGTTAGTCTTAGTTCAAGTCACTCTTATTTCATTGCAAAGGATCAATTTGCGCAATTGTCTTACAGGAAAAGATAGGGAGTAGAAAGGCATTTTCAGGGGTTTAGGGAAGTAAAAAGGGTAGTGGATACCCCAATTCCATGGCCCTGGGAAGGAGGGTGCTGGGGGTGCTGAAGCACCCCCAGACGTGTATGGTTTATTTTCTTCAAATTTGGCCGCAGAGCGACTTTTCAGCTGTTGATTTGGCCGCGAATTTGGCCGTGAAAAAAATTTTTGGCCGCGAAAATTTTCCGCCGACACCCCCCCCCCCGACCCACTGAGCGACTTTTCAACTGTTGATTTGGCCGTGAAAAAAAAAATTTGGCCGCGAAACATTTTTTTGGCAGCGAAAATTTTCCGCCGACAACCCCCCCCCCTCCCCTTTTTGAAAATACGCATAGCAAAGACGTTTTTCTAGACATGGTAAATACATATTTTAAAGGTATATATTTTACGAAGATTGTTAGGGATTGTATTCAGGTTTTCAAAAAGATGTACAAAAAATTTGTGAAAAACTGTAATTGGGTACTTGCGAGGGAGCGAATCAAACGAGAGTGGGAGGGGGATACCCCCTCCCACGGCAGGAACTTTTTTTTTTTAAAGTATGCATAGAACAGACGCGACTCAAATATACCGTATGGTAAATACATATATTTATAGAAATTATTAGGGATTGTAGTCAGGTTTTCAAAAAGGTGTACAGAAAATTTGTGAAAAACTGTAATTGGGTACTTGCGAGGGAGCGAAACAACCGAGAGTGGGAGGAACTTGTTGAAAATACGCATAGAAAAGACGAGTTTCTGGGCATGGCAAATACTTATTTTCAAGGTACATTTTATCGAGATTATAAGGATTGTAGTCAGGTTTTCAAAAAGATGTACAGGAAGTAGGCCTATGCGAAAAAAAAATATTCTCATATTATTAGACATATTTGTTTAGGGGGCACATTTTTTTTCTTCAGAATATCTGATTAATGCCCGATTTTTCACATGTTATAGACTAATGCTGGCGGAGTAGCCAATTCTTACGTGGGGATCGGGGAGGGCGCGAGAGGGATCACCCCCTGTTCAGATAGTGTTCATGAAGTGGCTTTAGGAACAATTATTAGCATAATATTACGTTACTGCAATTTTGCACGCGGAGCGCGCCGAAAATATAGACCTTTTTTCCTTTTGGCCCCTCCAAAAAATGGCAAATTGAAAAATTCTTAAAACGTAATGCACGAATATGTTTAAAAAATAGCGCAATATAAGGCACTATCCAATTTTGCATTGCTAGCTTATACAGTTTAATTTTGCGCGCAGAGCGCGCCGAAAATTTTGACAATATATAACCATGCCAATGAAAATATAGGGGCATACATATTGTTTTGACCCCCCCCCCGAAAAAAAAAAAAAACTAACACATTGAAAAATTATATGTTTAAAATGCAGCGCAAGTGCCACAAATCCACTAAATTTAAACAATATTCAATTTTGCGGCGCACTTTGCTCGAGCCTACATTGTAATTTGCGCGCGGAGCGCTCCGAAAATTATGAAATCTTATTACCACGCCAATGAAACATATTGTCCCCCCCTCCCCCTCCTCCCCCCCCCCAAAAAAAAAGCAACTGACATATTATTAGAAAATATGTTTAACAAGCAGCGTGAGGCAGTACAAACTGACACAATGTTCCTTTTTTTGCGGGGGGGGGGGGGGCAGGCCCCAAAGCGATGACAAGTCAAAAATTGCAGTTAATACATGTGCTTACAGGGAATTCTTTTCGCAAACAGTGCGCCATAAAAAAAATGGAAACATTGTGTCTGCAGCTTTGTACTGGCCTCACGCTTGGCTTGTTAAACATATTTTCTTAATAAATATCGGTCAGTTGCTTTTTTTTGGCGGGGGGCGGGAGGGGGAGTGGGCGGACAATATGTTTCATTGGGCGTCGGCATGCGTAATTAAGATTTCGCATAATTTTCGCGCGCTACCATGCGCGGTCCAAATTACAATGTAGGCTCGAGCAAGTGCGCCACAAAAATTGTAATATCTGCTCATAAAGTTTTTAAGTTTAGTGTGATTTTGTGGACATTGCCGCTGGCCATTTAAACATTATACATTTTATTCAATGTGGTTTTTTAGGTTTTTTTTTTTTTTTTTTTGTGGGGGGGGCGGGGTGGGCAAAAACAATATGTATGCCCCTATATTTTCATTGCGCCGATGGTTATATATATTGTCAAAATTTCGGCGCGCTCTGCGCGCAAAATTAAGACTGAATAAGTGCTGTAGCAAGTGCGCAATAAATTGGATTATGCCTTATAGATTGCGCTATTTTCTTAAACATATTTCGCTGGTCCTCGCGCCACGGCGTTCGCTGGTCTCCGTGGTCCGTGCAGTGTCCGTGTCGAATCGGGGCGGTCTCGGTGTGCATTTACGTTTTGGAAGAATTTTTTCAATTTGCCCCATTTTTTTGGATGGCTTCGCGGGAAAACGGAGAAAAAAGGTCTATATTTTTCGGCGCGCTCCGCGTTGTGCAAAGAATTGCGAGCCTAACGTAATATATGCTAATAATTTGTTCCTAAGAAGCCATCTTCGAGAGTGGAACACTTATGCTGTGCACAGAGGGTGATCCTCTCGCGCCTCCCCACGGTAAGGAATTTGCGTCCACGCTCGCCGAGGCATTAGTGCGTATAACATGTGCAAAAATCCAGGGCATTAATCAGATTATTCTGAAGAAAAAATTGATGGCCCTCTAAAGCAAATATCGTCTAATAGATATGAGATATTTTTTTTTTCTGCGATCTTACCTACTTGCCCTGTGACATTCTTTTTGTGCAAAACCCTGACTACCAATAATTCTCCTAGTAATCGTTATCGGATAAAACTGTACCTTGACAAATAAAGGTATTTCGCCGATGCCAGGAAACTCGTCTTTTCTACGTTGCGTTGTAATCTGTTCAACAAGTTTCCCGCCTCCACTCTCGGTTGAGTCGGTGCTCGCCTCGCACCGGACGTACCAATCTTACAGTTTTTTCACCAAAGTTTTTTCTGTACCACTCTTTCTGGAACAGACCTGTCACGTCACTCAATTTCCCTGATAAAATGTTCGTCCCTATAACTATATGCTATTTACCATACGGTATTATTCTGATGTTCACAGTCTGTTCCTATGACTTATACTTTAAAAAGAAAAGTTCCTGCCGTGTGATCCCCCTTCCCACTTCTTCGTTTAGATTCGCTCGACCTCGCAAGTACCCAATTACAGTTTTTTCGGACAAAATTTTTTCTTGCTACATCTTGTTTGACAAACGCTTTGAATACAATCGCCTCAACGGAATCTTCGTAAAATGATATACCTCTTTAAATACTGTATTTTACCATGTCTAGTAA
>JZLH01S0396461.1:15473-28522 GCA_001188425.1 Eucidaris tribuloides | reverse complement strand
GAGTTTATCGTCGGCGATACGCTACCCCACGCTATGGGTAAGTTAGAGTATCGTTGGGCATAAGTTGTGAACGTCGGCAACACGACAAGCATTCGTTGGTATAAGTTATCTATAACTTATTGAAACGTTCCATATAATTTATACGTTATGTGTAGGTCCAACTCGTTATTAGCACGCTATGTATACGTCCAAAAATGCAAATCGGAAAATATCAAAGTTCAGCGTATGCCAGCGTTTTACCCCTAATTTGATACGTCAGGCATACGTTGGCTAAATCGTCAAGGTGTGACTATGCCTTTAAGATATACTAAGCAGGTGTCTTTTCAAACACATTGATATTTGGTTACATAATGTTGTTACGCTGGAGACAAAAGGAATTGGTAGTACTTAGCAAACGTAGTTCACGAATGTTGGGCTGATAACCTATTTACAATTATTCCTACGGTCCACAAGCCACGAATAGAGACCAGGGAAAAGGAAAGTACCAAATGGTGATGATGATAGGAAAATATTTAATGAACAAGCCTGGTACAAATTTATGACGAGATATTTGTGCCGAAAGTACGAAAATTTACATACAATATACATCATATTTTTGTCTCCTTCTTCTAATATTCATATCTGGTTGAAATCAAAATCAAAATTTGTCACCTCACCTATCCTGTATGGGCCAGGTAGACCATAAGGCTGAACTACAATTTGTAATTGTAATTAATCATAATATATTACATATTTTCAAGTACCGGTAGACATGCAATGTAATTAGGCATGGTCCAGTTACAATTACATTTAATTACATTTCATTTGTTCTTGCTCCTTTCTTTTCCAGGGAAAGACCCAACATTACACAAAAAGTGGATTTTGCATAACTACTTTCCAAAGTTTTCTGCCAGGTGGATCCGGCAGGTCCTACAGAGGTCAGTCAAGTAAGTTAACCCTCTCACTCTCAAGAAGTAGCAGCCCCATGCCAAAAGCAATGTAATATCGTGGGTATGGGACTGAGACGATTAAATTGTGACTAAGTTGCAAACGACAAGAGCGATAGGGAAAAGAGCAATGACATGTTATTGGGAATTTTGTTACTGTGAACTCAGACAGGAGGGTTTATGCCAGGTTTTTTTAAATGGAGGAAATTAAAGGGAAAGAGTGAGATTGGAAGCAGTCCTCGATGTAGAGCATAATTCTCCCAGGATCAAGTACCTGTACATGCATATTGTTTAAAGTTTCTGCTGTGAAAATGTCATAGTCATACATTTCCTCTTTGTTTAACAATTATTATCAGAAAATGCTGCAATAGTAGAATTTTTTGTGTATATTTCTATGGGTTAAATTTTTATCGGGGGCTGAAAATTAATTCAGTACTGGTAAATTAATGCTTGTTTCTTCTCTAGTAAATTAAGTCAAGACGAGTTCTTCCATCGTGAATGTACACTCTACCCACCCAGTGTATACATTGGTATATATTTCAACTCATTTGGTTTCATCCGCAATTTGTCAATATTGGAAGAATTAAATCACTGAGATGGAGTAATTGAATGCATTACTGAGAATGAGGAAGTAACAATTAGTGGGCACTATAGACTGGTCTGGCCGGCTACAGTGAGGTAACTGCTAAGACAGGTTTGACCATATTGTTGTGTTGTTCTTTTTTTATGTCTGGTGGTTGTACCCGGCGAATGAAGTTAGCGAGGGGACTATGAAACGAGTTCTGTACGTGTGTGTGTGTGTGCGCGCGTGTGTAATTGGTGTCAATCGGGGAGATTTTTTGATTTTCTACCGTGGAACCGGGGATACACAAAAAAATGGGGAGCTCCCCAATTTACAATATGTAGTTAGAATGATGCAAATACGCCCTCTACGTAGCTTAGGGGTAAGGGTAGGGGTTTTGTTCTTTCTCCACATTTGCATAGTTGGGGACAAGTATGTGTATGTGTGTGGTTACAGACCGGGGTACTGGGGAAGATAAAAATATTTACATCCCTCCCCAATTCTTGTGTATGTGGATCTCTTACAAGTGAATGTTGGTATTAACTACCTTAGCTGGATATACATTTTCAAATTTATTGATTTTTCAGGCTGAACAGTAAATTTAACCAAATCTTGAAAAATAAGAATAATATCGCCATAAACTTAAACTTCCCCGGTTACGTTAAGGAGTGTCACACCTCCCCGATTTCCACCAATTACATGTATGTGTATGTGTGTGTGTATGTACATGTATGTATGTATGTATGTATGTATGTATGTATGTATGTATGTATGAATGTATGTGTGTGTGTCTGTGTGTCCATGTGTGATCGAAATGTTAAAAAATGCTACTTCTACATTTCACAGCAAATTTTGATTCTGTTTGGTTTATCTGATAGGGCTTGGCTGGGGCTTCCAAACTTTTTCACAGATTTTTGAAATTCATTAATTATGCAAATTTATGCAAACTTATTCAAAATTAACAAAAAATTCTAATTTTAATGTTCATGCTGTTCCACAGATGGGCGATTCCATGCGTGTCGTACGGGACATTTAGAGAATATTTTCAAGTCTCATGGCAAAATGCTTGAGCGATGAAGATTTGTTTTATGGTAATTACAAAGTACTAGTGGGTACCCTAGTGAAGTAATGACAACGAACAAAAATTTGTTCTTTATGGGTGAATTAGAGATGAAAATGTTGTGTGTCGTACAGGACGCAGAGAAAGTCAAGTTTTTGAAAATTGAAGTTTATGTCCAAAACTCTGTGAGTTGCATGAATAAAAATGACTGAATCTCTACTAAATCAATGAGACAAATACTGAAGACTACTTTTATACAGCTATAATTTTGAAAAAGTCTTGAACACAAAAATGCATAAGGCAAATATCTTCAAGAACGCACGTGTCGTACGGGACATCAAAAAGTGTCGTACGGGACATCTCTGAAACAATTCCATAATTACCTAGCTTACATCAATAAAAACACTGCATTTCTCTTAATTTGGAAATATTTTAATACAAAGCGATTAAACTGACACTTTGAAATGTATACACTTCACAAGAATTGCAAAAATCTTTGGAAATATTAAGTATGTTGTACAGGACAAAATGTGTCGTACGGGACATAGGGTAATGGTGCACTTCCCATGTCCCGTTCGACACATTTTGTCCTGTACGACACACTTAATATTTCAGACAAATATTTTTACAAGTATACAACCTAATGTGTTCTGAGCAGTACATAAATGTTTGAATACAACTTCTAGACCCCCCTATCCTTTTCCCTTCCTCTCCCACTTTGAATTTGTTAACCTAGGCCAGTAGGCCTATACTTGAAGAATGCTTGGAACAGGTGCTATAACAGATTACAAATGAAAAAACATGGTGTAAGGGCGTAAATTTTTATTCTAGATGAAAGGATGAATAGGTTCAAATATTATAAATTTATAAATTTAATTTTAAATTATTAAACTTTTGAAAAAATACACTCTGTTGCAAGGGACATGTCCTGTACGACACAAAATGTGTCGTACGGGACAAAGTTGATGATGTTATTAATAGAAGATACATTAAGTAAATTCTAACTTTATGGTATCATATGACTACTTATATCACCAATTTAGAGAATTCTGTACTACAAGCTTGTAGCCCCTGAAACTGAAGCTTGATTTACTTGTTTTCTAGATTATACCATCCTGGATTGTATATACAGCAGTCTCCATAGGACGTACTACGTTCTGGACATCATGTGCTGGAGTGGTCATCCAGTCTATGACAGCGAGACGGAATTCCGTTTCTTCTGGCTTCAGTCCAAGTTATCCGAAAATCCCGAATTAGCAACAGGATCAAAGAAGTATCCCGTATGTCTAGTTTCAGATTGCTTAGTTGACTGTGCGTATTTTGGTTCATACAGTGTCCCTAGTTTCATGCTGTTTTGTAGTTATACATGTATTGATAAAATTGTCCTCAAATTACATTATCGCTCTATGAGTTGTTCCATCAGATGGGAGTTGTAATATATAAATTATATAAATTGAAGGAAAATAATCAAAATTTTAATACGTCCTCAAAATAGTTAAAATGATTGTAGCATAAGTGTTCTATTGAAAGTTTTTGCAGTTCTCTTTTCTATACCAAAGGGTCATTCTCAGAATACAAAGTATCTATAGATGGTTTTAAAACATTTTTAGATTTTACAAAAAAATATATTTCACCTGTAAAGGAGAATGACATAATTGGGTTATTCCTCAACTTTGGGGAAAATTATTCTAGAATCAAGTAAACTATGCAAGGATTTTTCTGTGAAAATTTTGTAGTCAAATGTCGACTCATTTTAAAATAATGTCCATCAGTATGCCTTGTGACACACATTTTTTGTATTTTTTGTATATCTTTCAACTAGTTTGGTTCTAAATGCATTTGTTATTTCTCCCAATCATGTCACTGCCTTTAAAGTTTTCTGTTTGCACTGAATATCTCAGTTGGAACAGTTTTTTATGCCACATTTAGGTCAATGACAAAAGCCCGCATTTCTGCAAAGTATTCATTAGCATAAATATAATTCCATCTTAAATACTCAGTCATAGATCAGTTCTACTTTTTTTAGACTTATATGCTCACTACATTACCTCATCTGTGAATGTTCTATGTACAGCTCAGTTAGTTTTACTTTTTTTCTGTCAATTAAGTGTATAGTAGGTGCATGAGTTCTGTATTTCTTTTCTTTTTTTTATACACAGATAAAATTTGTTGCTCTTCCAAGCTATCCATGTCAGCCCAACGTTATGAGGGAAGCGATGTTCAAACCTATGCCTTTTCAGGTAAGCATGTTGAGCATAAAAGATGAAAGTAGAAGTTTCCCCAAGCATTAATGCGGTAGATACAGTGAATTTAGAGCATTTTTAGAAATACAGCATGTTTAAAAAAAAAATTGTTCAAGTGAAAAGTGCACTCTTTGACAGTTAGAAAATACTGCTGTGACAAGTGTTTACGAAAACGTCAAGGGCATAATCTTAGCTTTCAAATGCTGTTTGTTCCGTTCAGTTTGCTTCTTGTAATCTCGAGGTATGTTTAGTTATCTGCACAGAGGTAAAACCACAATTGTGCCACTTTTACAGAAGAAGGCCTGATACTATCATTGACTGGTAAAAGTGGCACATTTGTGATTTTAACTTTTCATTTTTGCTAACTAACCATATCTCAGGATTAAAAGAAGCAAACTGAACAAAACAAATGGCATTTGAAAGCTGAGAATTTGCCCATGATGTTGACATAACCATCATGTCACAACTGTATTTATACTAACCAAAGAGGGTGCTTTTTGCTTGCACAATTTTTTGTTGGACACGAAGTACAACATTGAAACTTTGAGTAAATGTCAGTAAGGCAATCAGGGGATATTATTTTTCAAAACTTTTAATGAATCTTTATATCACCCTCTGTTAAAGGGATAGGCTAACATTGTGGAGCTTCAATTCAAAAAATTGTCAAACTGTGATATCTGAGCTACATAGTAGTGTTCAAATGGACAAATAAACACCCTAGAATACAAAAGTTTGGAAAGTTATGCTGCCATTGACAAGGCATGCATGAATAAACAATTTCTACTCCGGTGGATGATAACATAACCTAGATCTGCACACAGTAAGTCTATGGGAGGAAATGGGCAGGTGAATCTGGTCAATTTGAATGCATGTAGATTT
This sequence comes from Eucidaris tribuloides, assembly GCA_001188425.1. Taxonomy (NCBI): domain Eukaryota; kingdom Metazoa; phylum Echinodermata; class Echinoidea; order Cidaroida; family Cidaridae; genus Eucidaris; species Eucidaris tribuloides. The sequence goes on along the minus strand of JZLH01S0396461.1, from coordinate 22,852 downwards.
TCACTTTTTAAAAGCACTAAATCATCATTTTGAAATACAATTTGTTCAGGGCTTCATTTTTAGACCTTATCAAAGACACTTGGAGCATGGAGGATTATGTAGCTCACATTTTTTTAACTATGGTAAATGTTAGCCAGTGGCTTTAATGGCTTTTCTGTTCAAGCCTGTGATGTCATACCAGAACAACTCTCAATTGACTGTAAAAAGGAAATTTGATAAATTTTCATTTTCTGGGCTAGCAACAAAGCAATGCACCAAACACTTTATAAAAGGCATTCAGATTCATACTTCATTTGTTTTTCCTTCGCCACACCTGTGTGACCTAGATAAACAATACATCCACAGTGCTGGAATGTATAACAGGTGCCAAAAATAGTTTTAAAGTTAATGATTAATTTGGGGTTAGACGAAGAAAGTGAAACATTAAAAGAAATGAACCTGCTTGGTATTTAAATACAGGTGTGAGCTCTGCAATAATAAACTTTCTTTGTAAACAGGAAGGGAAAATGAAATAGATTTGACCACAGTTATGACAAGTTTTATATGTATTAAACATACATGAGAAACAAGAAGAGCAAATTTTTCAGTTTCACAAAAAAATATATAAAAATTTGTGAAAATTCATGAACAAAGTAAATGGAGTGTTGTTCTTGTATGACATCAGAGACTTAACCAGAATTGTCATCTACAGAGTGTGACATATGGGTTTGATCAATTATGGGAAAAATCATATCTCATGAATAGCTGACCAAATTTACCAAGCTTTCATTGTTTGATTTCAATGTTTGATTCTCTGAGTCCACATTAAAGCCCAAGTATAGTTTTGGTCGATCAGACAACTTTTTTTTGCCAATCTTTCACAGAGTATTCTTTTGTCACCTTAGACATTAGGAAACAACATCTTAGCTGCTGAAGTGACAAATCTGGATGTTTGAATCATAGGAGAACATCTAGCAGTATGTACATTACTATGGGAAATGTCAGGGGTCCCCTAACATTTTACATTTTGAGTAATTTCTGTGAGTTCTATATTTAATTTATTCAGGTGAACATGTTGTCAATGTTTCACAAAAACCAGTGGTATTGTATGACATTATGTGCTTTCTTTAGGGCGAGCTGGATAAATTTTAAAAATACATTTATTCAGGTAAAAATATTGGCAGTGTTTTGTCCAAACCAACGGCATGGTATGACATTATGTGTTTTCTTTTAGATAAAGCTGGATTGATTAAGAAAATAAATTTATTCAGGTGAAAATATTGTCAATGATTTGCAAAGATAATTGGTAATTGTTTGATGTGTATTTTTTTTTTCAGGATGAGCTGGATGGACTGTTGTTCTACCACAAGGCTCTGCATTACGTTCCCGGCGTCACCCCGTTAGTGGGTTGGCTGAAACCGTGGATGCTGCCGGAGATCCTGTCCGTGCCCATCCCGCAGTCGCTGAAGGACAAAGCGCCCCCGGGGGCCAGTCTCCGACCGCCCTCGTCCATGGAGACACAGTCGTCCCCCTCACCATCTCCCTCCAAGACAGAGACCGCAGGTGGGATGACACCAAGTGATGCAGGTGATAAGCCATCTTCCATGGAGACGGAAACAGCATCAGCATCAGCATCTTCACCTGGAGTAGTAGAAGCTAAAGGTGATAGCACGCAAGGTGCCGCTCGTGCAGAGCCATCTTCCATGGAAACAGAGTCATTAGCATCGTCATCGTCGTTACCAGCGAAGGTAGAGACTGAGAATGGTATTGCCAAAGATGCTGCTCCTGAAGAGGCGACATCCATGGAGACACAATCATCAACATCATCAAAGGGGAAGAAAAACCGTGGTAAGAAAAACAAGGGTGGTCGCAAAAAGTGATCGTCCATCCGTGGAGATGGAATCAGCCCTGTCGGCAGACAAACTGGATGAACCTTGAAACCATCTTTTGCTACTGCGATGCTTGACATATAATTGACTCAACCCCATGACAGCATCCATGGGAAGTGTCTTGCTGAAAGCTGGTGGATTTATGACTGTGTGAATACTTGCAGGACAATGCTGTTGCTCTGTAATTTTATTTCCACTCGGAAATATTGCCTTATCAATACATAAGCTCAACTGTGCACAAGATGGTAGCCACGAAATTTGGCTTGAACTGAGCATGTGTATGTATGACCTAATGCTGTATTGAAAAGGTAAACTGACCTTTAAAGGACAGTCACATGATTGAGAGAAATAAAAAAAAATGACTCTAGAACCAAACTGGTTGAAAGATATATTAAGGGATACACCAGCTGGAGTGTATATCCTGGCTGGAAGGATCTCTCTTGAATTTGTTTATTAATGCCGAATCAAGCATGAACGTACTAGCATTTTGTTTCTCTCAAGCCGCCATAGAAATAGATCCCATAGAGAGCTACACAACAGATTTCGCTGTCACAATGTATACTAATGGAAGTTATGTTAAAATGAGTCAACTTTTGACACAAAATGTTCACAGTAGAATGATAGAAATAGAATCCTTGCATACTTTACTTGATTCTAGAATAGTTTCACCCCAAGTTGAGGACTACCCCCAATCATGCCAAAACCGTTTTGTGTAATTTTGCTTCAGAAACTTGATCACTTTATTCTATGTATTTTAAGCAGATGTTGGTATGATGAAAGATTTTAAGTAATTTCCTTATTATCTATATATTTGACCAGAAAGTAATGGTTGGGTAGCAAAAATAAGATTTTACTATGAACACTAGCATGTTAGCACAATTATTTAAGGAAATAACTTTTTTTCAGAGAAAGAACTCCAAATATTGAATTTTGGTAAACTAAAAAGGCCAATTGGAAATGAACCTGTAGCCACCAGGCTATGCTTGATGAAATTTTTGGATACTTCAATTTAGTTAAAGGTTGGGAATCTTATTTGCAACCCTCCCATAACACAACAAAACATTATTCATGCCCTTAGGCTATATATAAAGGACTTGCCTGTGAAATCTGAAGATCAGAAATTGCCTAGATTTTGAAAAATGTGCAAAAAAACAATAGTTGCGTAATGTATGTCTTAGGCACACTGTTCTAAATCTCACTGGGTATATCAGGCTCATCACAGTACAGACAGTTGTGTTGGCATGTGTTAGGCACAGAAAGGAATGCAAGGTCACCTACATGTATGCTTACAACCCTACTGTACTGTGGTGCTGTCCATGGAGGTAAAAAGAGATTTACATGCACTGTCTATAAATAGACTAGTACTGCTAGTAGAATTTTTGTCACTAGAGACAAAAAAATCAAATTGAAGTCAAACATTTACTATAATTGCACTAAACCTGCATTTCTATGCTGAAGTTCTTAACTCTGTTACAGCGCAGGTATTCGCATCCCATGCACTCCCTGCCACGCGTGCGCGATTCGCAATTCACGCTCAAAAGTAGAAACGATTTTCTATTAAATTACACTGATTTTCCCGATACTAGCAGTAATCTCTTTGTATTGTTGACATTCCTCAAGTACGGGGGTATTATGTTAGATTCTTAAGGAACCAGAAAAATCGATAAATACAATCAAGGCTTCAAGTTACAATAGGACAAAGGATTAGACACAAGTTAACTTTGAAAAGTACTGGACAGGTCAATTACAATAAGACGCGCTATTCACTGATAATCTCTTCATTCATTTCTTATTTGGTGACTCATCTTTTTCATTAACTTGTTACAAATCAGGTTTTTATGTATAACTTGTGGTTTACGCTCTTGTATTATTTTAATGGAGTTGTATATTTTCAAGCAGGAAGCTTAGAACTACATGTATGTTGATTACAATTAGCCATTACTTTACAAAATTCAGATGTTTATTTCCAAACACCCTTTATACATTAAGAAGGTCTGTAAAATGTACTTCAACTTTGCTGTAAGACATTTTTCCTGAAAACATTGTTGTGCAAAGTTATTGCTAGTTGAAGTCAGTTAGTTATTTCTTTTCCCGATACTGAGCGCTCTTTGAAATTAACTCCGCACGCATGGGATTCAGGGTCCCGCGCACAAAGAGTTAAAAAGCAGTTTCTTCTATATACCAGTCTATTTGCAGTTTACACAATGTTAAATGTTAGGCGTGCAAAAGAGACACCCTGCCTTTAAATGGGGCATTGCTGTCACCCAGCATAGCCTGGTGGTTGTTACGCTTCTCAGAAAGCAGTAGGTTGCAGATTCAAGCCCACTTGGGTCATTCTTTTTGTGACCTATTGAAAATAACAGAGTACAGCAACAATTATGCTTAATGCAGTAATTGTTTAGTCACACCCACATTTTTTATTGTTTTACTCTTTTAGGATGCTAATTCAACTCACTTACAGCATTGTGAATAGAATATTCACACTCATTTTACAGAATCGCACAATGAGAGAATTATCTTGTCAACACCAGTAATCTACTAATGGCAAAAATTTGGTCATATTTTGGATATTCAGGAAAAATAAATAGAATACCAAACTTTCTAGAATGATGAAAATTTAGTTGAAAGGAAAAAAATGTTGATATATCAACATATCACAAAATGTGTTACAAGGTTGCCCTACATTTACACTGTCATGTAAGCTCCCTTTCAAAATATACAGAAGCTGTTCCAGATTTCAGTTTTAAAAGTATTGGAACTTTAAAAACAATTTAACTCGTTGCTTACGGGAACCGGATGGCCCCTGTACAAAGTCTATGGGAATTTGCAGAATCTCGTAGTCAACGGGTTAATAAGTTACCTAACGTTTGTAACTTGGCCAGTATGTGTATCTTTAACTGACTTATTGACTTTTTATTCATGTTCTAAGGTTCATGAGCAGGGTTATATATTGTATTTACATGAAAAATCAGATATATTTGATCGAAATCACATTTTTAATTGTTTTTTATCACAAAACCTTTTGGAAAAGGGTTTGATTTGATACATTTGGAATCAATCCATCATTTTAAATGCTGTTGATATTTAAACCTATAATTTTTTAATCTTTAAACAAAATATCAAATCCTGATTATTTTTTCATGCTTTTTCCACCACATTTTTTTTCCACATGTGAACAATTTAATACACATTTCTTTTTTGTACTTAATCAATTGTTTTCAAAAAACGTTGATTGATATTGTGATTTGAATCTGCCAATCCTGTTCATGAGTACTAAAAGGTGATATATGCAGGCAACTCCCATAATAACAAAGTCCTTGGGACTGACAGTTTTTTTCATTGTATTGAAATTTTGTTATAACCAAACAGTGAAAGTATATAAAGGTATAAAGGTAATAATTTATGGACCTGAATTTCTGCTTCATTGTAACAGGAATTTTGTTACATGTAAACCGTGTTTGTTATAACGGGAATGCACTGAATGTGCAAATTAATACAAAGATTAGTCTGACTCTTACCCCATGAGAAATGTTCCAATATGCTGCTGGGGGTGAATAAAAAAAAACAATGCCAGATGTAAAACGTGACATTGTGATGTTATTTTGATGTAATGTTGTTTCAGCAACACAATGAATAAACTTCCTTGAGCAACCGTATCATTGTGTCTGGCTTTCTCTGTTCTGTAATTAGGCTTTGTGTACTGCATATTAATCAAAATGGTGTATTGTTTGTAGGGCCATAAGTTTTTGTGAGCTAAATCTAAAAAGGTCAAATTTGGCGTGTTTTTTTTTACAGTTTTCTAAAATTCAAATTTTGGGTTCTTGAGGGTTTGAAAAGTCACATTAATTGTTCTTTGGTGAAAAGTGAAAATATGTGAAAGAATCAAACTATAACATTATCACTTCATCACCATTAGGCATAGTAACAGTACTTACCTGGAAAAAAAAAGAGGTTTTCAGAGATATACATGTATCAAGAGTTTACTTTCTGACATAGGGTTTGCAATTTTATGTTTGCAGTTTTTTTTCCGGTGTAACACGGAAAACATACTACCTAGTGTATTATGATGACAATACATTTATATCAATTAGTGGTCCCGTGGAGTATTGGCCTACAGTCATTAGTACACTTACGTCATATTGTGTATGTGTGTGATTATTAACTAGTTTGGGGATAATTTTATGTGGGAGGTGTTATTATCCCCGACTTGAAATAATTATTATTATTTCGGATGACAGGGACTAGAAAAGCGAACTTAATCACTGTTACCCTCAGGCATCCAGTCCCAGGTACGTTTTTTTTTCTTTTCATATTTGCAATTAAATTAGATTGGTATGGAATTTATTCCCCCCGGACACTGAACATATTGGGACCACCGCACCTCATTTATAATGATTTTGGTGTCGCATTGACGTACATGTATTGCCAAGGGTATCGTACAATTAGCAAATTTAGACAGTAATTGTGTGAAATTATTATACCCGATTATAATAAAGGAAACATTGACTCTACTAGGTGCTGAACCGAAGGGGACACTACTTGTTAATATCGAGGAATAATTATAGCTATTTGTCATAATTGTTACTTGGAAATAATGTACCTTATAAATAACTAGAATGAAGGCACTATTTACAGGGGGACTTCCGTACCTGTTGTAATGATAACTGATTTTATGAATGAAACGAAATAGCTGTTTACAGGGGGACTCCTACATGTGTACCGCCACGTTTTTTTTCTTTCTTGGGCCATTCGGATACCGCCTGCATATCTCAGTTGTGTCCATCCCTTTATAACATTCATCCACAAAGGTTCTTGGTGTACCTCGACCTTTCCTCCCACTGATTTTCACTTCCAGTAACAGTTTCTGAAGTCCATTTTCCTGATACTTATCTTGTGTCCACAATATTTGCATTTTCTGTTTTCTGATTGTATTCATCAGGTGTTCTTCATGTTTTCAACATCCATCAAACATTTTTGTTTTATTGTCTGTCCGTGATATCCGTATTAAAGGCACTGTATAACAGTGTTTCCAGTTAAAAAATCTGAGCTACATGATTCCCCATGGCCCTACAGTGTCTCTGACATGGTCTAAAAATGAAGCCCTGAAAAAATTGCAGTTTAAAACGATCAGTTAAGTGCTTTAAAAAGTAAAAATCATTGAGAGACCATTCAGCTTTCCCCCATAGACTGCTGTGTTGCAGAATTTCCTATCGCCCGATAGGAAATTAATGTGCAATTTGTATCTGCAACTATTGTACTAGTGACAGCATAACTGTCCACAACTTTTGTGTTCTATGGTGTTTATATGTCCATCAAACACTGTCAGATATGTCAGATAGCAAAGTTTGACAATTTTTAAACGTGTCTTCCTCAGTGTTATATAGTGTCTTTAAACACACAAGTTAACATTGTTGAACTTCAATTAAAAAAATTGTCAAACGTTGATATCTGAATTACATAATAATGCTTGCATGGACAAATAAACGCACTAGAACACACAAGTTTGGAATT
>JZLH01S0396461.1:0-15448 GCA_001188425.1 Eucidaris tribuloides | reverse complement strand
GCGAGGTAGGATTGCCAAATTCATACAAGAGCGTCCATCTCTTGAAGGGTAGGTCAAGTTCGAATGTGAGTTGAATTGATTAAGGTCAAAGGTCAATGAACTTTCCATGACTGGCACTGTGCTACGTTAGTCATATAGCATAGTTTTGACATGCAGTCTCTTCATGACTGCGATATGCAGGCGAGACAACGCTTGGCGTTTGCCTTGTTTTTTTCTTCTTGGGCCATTCGGATACCGCCTGCATATCTCAGTTGTGTCCATCCCTTTATAACAATCATCCACAAAGGTTCTTGGTGTACCTCGACCTTTCCTCCCACTGATTTTCACTTCCAGTAACAGTTTCTGAAGTCCATTTTCCTGATACTTATCTTGTGTCCATAATATTTGCATTTTCTGTTTTCTGATTGTATTCATCAGTTGTTCTTCATGTTTTCAACATCCATCAAACATTTTTGTTTTATTGTCTGTCCGTGATATCCGTATTAAAGACACAAGTTAACATTGTTGAACTTCAATTAAAAAAAATTGTCAAACGTTGATATCCGAGTTACATAATAATGCTTGCATGGACAAATAAACGCACTAGAACACACAAGTTTGGAATTCCAACTGGCATGGTGTGCATGGGCAAACATTCCCCCTGATTCATTGCTCCGGCTGAGTATTACATAGACCTAAAACACAATAGTCTATGGTAGGAAATAGACAAGGTCAGGAGAAGGTCACACCAGATATATTCACTTTTGTAAAGCACTAAGTGATCACTTTGAAGTACAATTTTTCAGGGCCTCATTTTTATATATTTTCAAAGACACTTAGAACATGGAGGATTGTGTAGCTCAAATATTTGAAACTGTGGTCACTGTTAAATTGTGTCTTTAATCTCCTGTAACCCCATCTCAAATGCCTCAATTTTGGTTCTGGTAACCTTTGCGAGAGCCTATGTTCCAAGCTATACAGTGTGGCCCAGAAAGAATGCAACACTTGTGATCGCTAATTTCTTCTACGTCATCGGCAAAATGTAATTGGTTTTTGTTTCATTGGTTAGAACATTCCTTTTCCAACTAAATGATACCATGATCATTGATTTTTAGTCGGACATTTGGATCCTATAGGGCAATTTTCTGAGGCAATGTCATTTCCCAAATTTCCTACGTTTTTTAATCCACCGATCCTCGGAATACCGAAATATTCTCTCGTTACAGCGTGCCATAGAATAAGCGATACGCAGACAAACCGCAGGAATGCCCTCGCTTCACTGATCTCCCACTAACTTAGTGGGGAGATCAGTGCCTCACTTTGATAAAAATAAAGATAATGTGAGGAATTGCTGTTTGTCTTTATGGCACGCTACGTCGCGAGAAAATCTCGATGTTCCGAAGATCGGTGGAGTTGAAAAAGTAGGAAATTTGGGAAATGACATTGTCTCAGAAAAGTATCCCTAGGATCCAAACGCCTGACTTAAAATCAACGATCATGGTATCATTTTTATTGGAAAAAAGAATGTTCTAACCAATGAAACAAAAACAAAAACATACTCATGATGATGGTGAAGAAATTAGCGATTGCAGGTGTTGCATTCTTTCTATCTCACCAGACGATGCTAACACAACAATAAGCAAACACACAAGGATTGTGCTGTAGTTTGTAAACTCAATTTATTCGTGCATCAAAACTGCAAACAAGACTGGACACAAAATAACCTTTGTAATTGAAGAATGTACATAACACGTAATGGAATTAAACTCATTACATTACACGTTTCGCTATAGTTTCACTGTGCTTTTATTGCTAAAGTATAACAACACAGTGTTCATTTGCATGAATATACTCATCGCTAACTATATAAAAGATGAATATCTCTTTAATGCACATTTACTGCCCCCCTCCAAAAAAAAAAACCCTGAATGGAATGTTCATAAGAACAATAAGTTTAAATTTTAAGTTATGGTCCAGCTTTACTTATGTTGTTTCTGACCCGTTACAAGCTTTGAATAACAGGGAACATGACTGTGTTCCCTTTTTACAAAGATGTAAAAATTCACAGAAATTAACTCATTTATAGGGTCTTGCTCAGGGGGAGTGTCACACAGTACCCGTTATTTCGGCTGTCTTTATCACCATGTACCATAATTCTCCCAGTACTCGACATGCCTAACTTATTCCTGTTAATTGCCGCTACAGGGCGTAGGCTGGGGGGGGGGGTGCACTGGTGCACGTGCACCCCCCCCCCCCGCGCAGAGCCATAGGAGTTCATACCTAATAGCAATAAAGAATTTGCACCACCTGTTTTTTTGCTTTCAACGCCTGATTTTCTCAACTTTAGTTCACCTTCCCTAGGATGTGCACCTCCCTGTTCACCTCCCCGAGATGTGCACCTCCTCGATGCCAAACGCGGCCTACGCCCTTGGGCTACATCTTCCTTTATGATTTTAGCCCCTTTCCTGGATTGAACTTATTTTGGGGTGTGAAATCATGAACACAATCCTTAAACGTCATTCACTTCTGCCAGTACCAGTTGATTTGCAGACTATGGGCCACCGCACACTACACGATCGGTCTACGATCTGATTTCGGAAGAAAATGGAATAACGTTTGATATAAACATTTAAAGACATCACAATTTGTTTATTAAGGTTCTGAATAGTCAAACAGACAGCAAATTCGAAAATATGGCCCGTTTCGTAGTGACGTGAAAGCAGTCCTACGATTGTCTACGATTTTAAAAATAAATTCGCCCAAACTCCGGGTACAAGGCTGACAGCGCAGCAAAATTCCATTTTAAGTACAGTGTATACATATTATCGTTCAGAATCCGAATCAAATTAGTTTTATTTGTTAAAATGCCCATACTAAATGCTCCTGCGATTTACTGCCAAAATCGGATCGTAGCCGATTGTGTAGTGTGCGCGTGGCCTAAATGACTTCGGAGTGATAAGTTACAACGGTTGCTGCTGTATCCATACCACCGACTACTTAACTTAATAAGCTGGAAGCAATTAGATTCCGGATGGGTGGGGAATAAAAATCCAAATGGATTGAAGAAATTAATTTGATTCGCAAATAAATTGACCTAGTTTTCATATTCATATTTGGCTTGATACAACTTACATGTAATTCCATTTCACGACCCAAGTGCGTAATATAAAATTGGATTACATTGTCATAATGTATGCATTTTTTAAAAATGCAGTTTTACGATATGGCATAACTACAAAGAGTCAATTTGATTTACACATTAAAACGTTGGACATAAAGTTGAATACGTGAATCACTTATTTCCCTAGTTTAGTTACAAATGACAACAGGTGATCAATAAACTATATGGCAATTAACAAACATTTTAATCATTTAATCGCTAATGCACTGCAATTGATATACAGTGTACAAAGAACAAGATATACAGAATAAATTGAATAATTCACAATTAAAAGAAAAAAAACAGATCAGCCTAAATGGTTAAAGATTTGTGTTTTAAAATAAAATTTATTTTACTGTAATCAAGTATAGAAAATATTTAGATTCTATTGAATTTGAAATACATCGCCCTTTGGTCCTGCACAGTGATAAGCATCAAAATACATCTATGAAGAGAAATTGTTACAATGACCTGGCTCTATATCTATCATATTTATTTGACAGAATTTTTTTTTTAATTGCATTGTAGAATCTACTACTTTCATTGACAAGGACATCGACATTTTACTCGTATTTATATGATAACAGGGGCGCCTTTACATTTGCTCCGGTGACAATATCTCAGAAGACAAAGGGTTATAGATTAACCCTAAAAAGCCCAAGCTATTTTTGGCTCTACGTGGCCCGGGGGCGGGGGGCACATTGTGCCCCCCCCCCTCTAAAATCTTTATTTTTTGTCCAATCACTCTCAAATTTGGCACACATGCAAAACGACTCAAACTCTACAAAACGCAATCATCAAAATTTCTCAAGGTCACCACATGGAGGCGCTTTTTACCATAATATAATGAAATACAAAAAAAGGGGGATTTTCTTGGATATTTCTACGTTTTTGTCTTTAATATCCCATGTAAACATTCACAAGGGATTGATTTATCAGTTATACAAGATCACATATTTTTAGGTAGAAAATGAGTATTTTGAGTAAACTTTGACTATTTTGGGATCATATTTTGTGTTACAACACATACAGTGATAATGTAATGCACATATGCATGAATTACTATGCACTGTTGGTTGTACCAAAAAGTTAAAATAACATGAATAAATCCCGTTTTTTATCATTCTGGTAGACCTTTTTGATGGAATTACACTTTCATACATCAAATCTTATGTAACTGAATAATTCAAACTTGGAAATTAAGAAAAATAAGAAAAATGAATTTTCTATATTTTTTTACTGTTTTTAATGTTTTGGTGCCATTTTTCCTTTCAAAATAAAGAAAAACAAAAGAAATGTATTGAATATGTTCCTAAATAGGCTAGATGAAACATAATATTTGAGCCAACAGATATGAAAAACAAGTAACAGTAACTCTTCTGTGTAGCAAAAAACACCAAAACATCAAAAAATGACACACGTGACCTTCAAAATGTGGTTGCCATGGCAACACAATTTCACGGGTAACCCTAAACTATACACCAAAATGTTCGCCATAAAATTTTAGGAAAAGTCACCAAGTTTGACCAAATTTCGTCAAAAATTATGGAAGTGGCGAAGAAAATTTGGTAGGGGGGGCACATTGTGCCCCCCCCCCCCCCTTGGGCGTTTTAGGGTTAAAGGCTAATGACATGATTTGGAACACTTAAAAAATGCCTCAAGAAGCAAATGAGGTCGGACATATACCAATGTATACACTACCTGGAGAGTATATTGTCTTGAATTTGAGTCAGGGGCGTCGATCCTGGGGTGGCAAGGGGGGCAGTCACCACCCTAATAAAAATACTGGGGAAGCAAGCATATCGATTTGCCCCCCCCCCCCCCAATAATTTTGACAACTAGAAAAATTCATATAATGCAAAGCAATGATATGTTTAAAAAGCATGGGAAGGCACCACAAAACCATTAAACTCAGCATAAAGATACCATTAAACAAACAAAATTTAAAAAATTTTGGGCTTTGCGCGCAAATTCCATACTGCATTTGGCGCGCAAGCGCGCGCGAAAATTTTGACATTTTATTCACTTTGCTACCCCCAACAGAAAAATGGATCGACGCCGTTGATTTGATTACTTAAGGAGAATTAAGCATGAACACACCAGTATTGAATTAGTCTCATGCCCCGACAGAAATTAATTCCCTAGAAAGCAATACAACAATTGTCGCTAGGGATACTGATGGCAGTTCTTTTGAAATGAGTTTGACACACAAATTGACCACAACATTTTCACAGCAGAATCCTTGCATAGTTTACTTGATTCTAGAATAGTTTTACCCCAAGTTGAGAACTACCTCCAATCATGTTATGTACCTTTAAGGATTGTGGCTAGGGTTCGGGGTTATGAAGAATCGCCAGTGCAAGTGTCGCCGGAGCAAATGTCAAACGGTTAAGCATTAGAACCGTGGGATACGTGAAGCAGCGAGATACATTCTAATAATTATCACTTTAACTAAACATAAATTTTATGGTGGTTTGAATGGTATATGTATTATTGCTAAGTAATTGTTTATTTACAAACTGATATAATATAATTCTTGCAATTAACGAGGAACAGCACAAGACGCTTTTACACATCTTAAGTATTGATTGAACTCAAATTGAATTACAATTTAATTAAATAGCAACAACTGTTCTAATGAATATCGCCGCTAATATAATTTTGTTAATTATTAATCCTACGGTATTATCGTGTAGACATTTTTTGTGCTGGTAAAACGGGCTCCACACAAATTCCACGCAATTTTCAGCGACAGAAACGTTAATTACTATTAACACGGGGACGGATAGCGGACGACATTGTTCACAAGAGATTGTCACTGCCCATTGTATATTGATGCTTTTCACGAAAATTATGAGCGACGTCATAATTAAGGCACGGTCATCGATCAGTGTTGGCCTCCGATGTGTTCACAACATGGATTAGTCTCAAGTAATCTGAGGCTATCTTCATCTTTAAGCTTTACAGTTTCGCGGCTAAATTTGCCGACTTTCACGCTATGGAAGGTTTCTTCTCTAATACGACCCGTGCAGTATCAGCCCATTCCTCATTCATCCATGTAGTTGCCCGCACTCTCTTTCTCTTGTAGTTCAAACGTAGTTCGGCAAAAACGCGGGAAAAGATATCTCGCAGGCGACTCACTGGACTTCATCTGTACACCGGTGTCATGGCGACTGTCGCCATAGCGATCGGCCCGGGTCCACACATCAATTGATTACTATACGCCATCCCAACAACTCTGACAATACTCCGAGGTTGAGTGTAATTAGATTAAACAATGAGGCAGTTTAATGTTACGGGCCGTATCTCATGAAGGACTTCCTTATCGTATTTGCGTAACCAACCATGTGCATAATTTATTTACTGAACATTTTTGTCATTTCATCTCGCGAAGTCGTTGAATCAAATGGTGTGTTCGTTTTGTGGTCGGCAGTTCACACTTTGCGACGTGCGTACATGATGACATATCGATGGCAACATGACAATTGTTGTGTCGTAAAGAAACACGATCGACTCAATATCTTTAAATACACTCGAGTATTTAAAAGACTCGATTTCCATTTCCTACTAATCAGTGATATAGAAATCATAATGCTTATTGTTGTTACTATGTATTAGTTTATTTTTACAAGGGTTTCGAACAGCAACACCAGATCAGACGACGCCTCATTTTCCCCACGCCACTGACTGGAAGAACCTCCGATATAAACGCACTGCCGTCTGCAAATAATAAGAAGAAAACAATTATACAGATGCCATATCAGAGAGCAAAGAAGTTTGGGGTGAAACGGGGTTTGAACAAGCGACATCGGGATAACATACCCTGTCTCTTACCACCTGATCTATCCAGACATATGGGCTCCGTTCCTAATTAATTATTGTAAGATTCTTTCAACCCATGCCATATCATTTGCAATAAAGCAATACTATACAGCAATAATACTGAGTACCCGAGTATCTGTGTTATCAATACTTCTTGGGACTTAAGGGCGTTTGATAACGTTGTGGAAGTCCCATTAAAAAAAAGTCCATCATTCACCATTCGTTTCTGTCTCGAGCTTTTGTTTTAGTTTCCTGGTAAGTGTTTCTGTTCATGATCATGTCCAACATCTTTGTTCTTTGGCCTCCACGCATTCTTTTCCCACCTACCGTCAATCGCGCATCATGTTATCGTGTCTGACCTGCATGATAGTGTTTGAATGGACAAATGAACCTATACAAAACTTAGACAATTATGGTGCCAATAGCATATTATTTACAGATAAATTATCTACGAATTATTGCCATGAGACAAAAATATAATGTATGTGATACAGGAGTCTATGGAAGAATACTGGAATGATCACTCAGTAATGATCACCTTTAAAAAGAACTCAATGATCGTTTTGAGCTGCATTTTTCCCAGGGCGTCATCTTTAGACCTTTTAGACCTTAAAGCCACTGGCTAACATTTACCGGCTAACATTTACCAAAGTTACAAAAATGTGAGCTACATAATCCTCCACCCTCCAAGTATCTTTGACACGGTCTAAAAATTAAGCCCTGAAAAAATTGTATTTTAAAATGATGCTTTAAAAAGTGAAAATCGTAAATTGACCGGATTCACCTGCTCATTTCCTTCCTTAGATTACCGTGTGTGGATCTAAGCTATTTTTTACTCGCCCCGAGTAATAATTGTTTATTTATTCATATCTTGCCAGTGGCAGCATAAATTTGCAACTTTTGTATTCTAGGGTGTTTATTCGTCCATTTGAACACTACTATGTAGCTCAGATATCAAAGTTTGACATTTTTTTAAATTGAAGTTCCACAATGTTAGCCTATCACTTTAAGACAATAGTAAAATGGGGATCTCAGATATTTTTTTACACTCAGTGAGTTTAATGGAGGATAAGGCTAAGTCTTGATAGTACAATTCTATCGAGATGTTTATTCCGAACTCGTTTATTATCTATTTCATAAGGACGCTGAATTTCCGAAATAGCAGGTAAAGCAGACGTCATTTTGGAAGATTTGATTATTTTATTTCTTAGTTTGTATTATTAGTATATGAGGCGGACACAAACAAATAAATATTCTTCACGCCGTCGTTATAAACAACCTAACCCTATTATGTACACAAACTCGAAATAGCTTTCTTGGAAGTAATTTTGCTTCAAATCCTTCCTTACAGCATTAATCATTTTATCCCTTTTGTTTACCGAAATTAACTCGTAAAGCGTTCGCGCTTTTGCAATTTATAAGACGTAAGACGCTTAGCGGACAAAGTTACCTTATTTATGCATGGGTGTCCTTCCGTACATCCGTCTAACATATTTTAGCTTACGTCTCTAATTGATCACAATCGGCACGAGTAAAAGGGAGCGTTACCTAGCGGCAGATATTTCATGCATGGTCTAAGTGTGCTTAGCGCAATTTACTTCCATTTACCAAAATATCACACGCTTTGCAGAATTCAGCTCGACTCGAGTATCGGTAGTCATTACGACTTTCTTGCTAGAGGCGGCAAAAATGCGTCACGCATGCATACATTTTAATAATTTCGTGTGACGACTAATTTCTCCATCGGCAAAAAAAAAAAAAAAGCCTTGTTTTGGTTAAACAAAACAGAAAAACCCTTGCAAAACGGTGAGCTTTCCCTCAGATATTGTTTAATTGTTTATCACGACAAAACAATTTGCATAATTCACAAAAGTATTTACGGATGATAAAAAATGCTTTCGTGGTTAACACTATCAGTACAATACAGTAAATTCACTGGATTGATTAACTAGATAAGAGTGGTATAGGATTGTCTCTTTTGTGCACTGAATAAAATTAGTTATAGAGAGTTAGACACTCTACTCATGTAAGAGTAATAGATGATCGGCCCATATAAATTATTTCAAAAAGATTGCTTTTTCGATGAGGCCATACTCTGCAAAGTTGGCGACAATTTCCTGGAATTAGCTGTTGAATAATAAGACTAGTTATTGTTGATGGGATTCGGAAATCTAATTTGGACCACGATTATACCTGAAGGTTATCACGATATGCTTTTTAGTGTGGACATTTCAACAGAAAATATCATGATTGTATTCAGAAAGGTATATGTATGTGTATATACTTTCCGCATGTTTCTACACAAGACACTTTCTCTAGAGATACATGTATAGGCTATAATCATATATTCATAAACAGTGTGAAATCGGGAGCGAGAAGGGGGGGGGGGGTCGTCACTCGCGATGTAGGCCCCTACTTGTTATTCATATGCGTCAAGAAACAAGAAAAATATCACCAACAAAATTCGAAAAAGGATTGGAACCTATAGAGTCGACAACAGACATTGGACATTTTTTTTGAAGAAATATACGCTTTTCAGTCAACCTTTCAAAGTTCTTTAAAAAGGAAGTATTTTGTTTTTGCCTAAAGCTAGACCATTTACGCCATTTGGGAGTGGAAACATGGTACCACAGAATTAAGACACTATAACATTGTGGAAGCCAATTTTGAAAATTGTCAAAATTTGATATCTGATATGTCAGACAGTGTTTGCGTGGACAAACACCTTAGAACACAAAACTTCATACAGTTATGCTGTCACTTGTAAACTAAGGACAGATAAAAATCGGCACGTGAATTATTGTCAGCTGACGAAAATTTTGCAATACAGCAGTCTATGGGGGAAAAGTGGAATGGTCGCTCAATGATTTTCCCTTTTTAAAAGCACATAGGGCCTAAAATGATCATTTTCAATTGCAATTTTTTTTCAGGGCTTCTCTGTTTTAGATCTTATCAGAGACACCAGTATGGAATTATGTAGATCAGATTTTTTTTTTTTTAACTGGAAACATTTATATACGATGCCTTTAAGCCTCATGTAGGGTTCAACGTTGAGATAAGTTACCCTGCAAGTTTAGTCTGTGAATTTTGACACCATACCCAATATCTATTTTGGGCAACACCCTGGGTGTTAAATTGAACACCACAGTGTTTGTAGGGCACACAGTGCTCTCTTTAAAAAAGAATGACATTGTTCACTCTTTAAAGAGTTAATTTCACGAAAGGGGGAATTTATAGTGAATATGTGTTTCATCCATTTTGGAGTGACCTCGGGGATTACTCTGAATCCCCGAGTGATCCCTGAGGTCATTCCAAAATTAGTGAAAATCCTTCAAGTTCACTCGAAAATCACTCTTTTTTGACATTCACTCCTTTAAGAGTGAACAATTTCACTCGGTGTTTTAAAGAGAGTATTATAAATATTTACCGGGCGATCTTTGTCGTGGAAGTAGTTCGTTGTGGTCCACCTCTCGTAGCATAGCTTGCACGTGTTTTATATCACTGAAAATGACGAAAAGCATGATATAATTGAATTAATATTTGTCATTGCATGTTTTGTATGGAAAACATTACAAGGGAAATTAGAAAGGGTATGAATTTAAGTCAATCAATTCATGAATTTGGAACTTATATTCAAACATTCATGAAATATAATTCAAGGGATATATGACATTTTTATTAATCACGAATTCCCAAATGTTGATTGACATAATTATGTGAAATGCGTACTTTGGCACACATTGGCCTAGTTCATATTTTCTTGTTTCAGAGTTCATAAAATCATGAGTATTTACTTCATCTTCATACACTTACGACCGTAAAGACATACCATAATTATTATAGTGATAATTAAAATTCAATAAAGACTAATACGCAAAATTCTATAGCATATCAGCGTAAATATCTTATCCATTTTGTAAATATGTACGAGAGTATTATTATTTCACAAAGAAATTATTACCAGATAAGTTACCGACATACTGATTTAGAACACGTTCTAACAGTATTCTTGTTGTACAGAGAATATTATTTTAGCACCAGAAACTGGCTGTCGTTCCCTTTGAACCCAAACCCTGTGTAATACATACTCAAACAACGCTTCATCTGATCTTGACACGCCAACCTCAATTGGAAGATGATTAAAAAGTCCGTATAGTTTAAAGGGAATTCCACAAGTTTTATTCAGTGCCCGGGAAAATGTTATAAAATTGAACAAATCTAAGCCTACTTGGTGAATTTTGTACTCATTTTTATTTTGGTACTAAAAATGATAATTATCTAGTCAAATGAATGAAAAATGCAGATATGAAGTATGAAAGAAATTAAAGAAAATATGGAGGAGGTGGATAAAGAAGGCTCAAAAAAATAACCTAAATAAACAAAACAATTGTGTTTATTAGGCGGATTCACCATATCGGTTAGTTGTACAGCATTTAAGCATTGGTGTAAAAATGTATCACCAACGGACTCGAATTATCTATGCCAACGCGACACCTTTTGTAAAGATGTGGATACCTTTGATATCACTGTGGCAATACTAAAACTCTCATAAACACTTTTTTGTAACACTTCATAAACACTTGAACACGTTTCATAAACACGTTTAGGTATTTAGGTGTTGAAAATCTTAATCTTAAAGACGTCAACAAACATTTTTGTGAAGATCTAAACATTTAAGTGTTTGGGAGTTCAGAAAAATGTTTGTTGATGCGTTTATGATTTTCAACACCTAAACACTTAAACGTGTTTATGATTTCATATCAAACGTGTTCAAGTTTTTACGAAGCGTTTCAGAAATAAACACAAACGTTCGATATCATATAGGTCATACACAGAATTTCATACTAAACGTGTTTATGATTTCACATAAGTGTTCAAGTGTTATAAAGTGTTTTAGCATTTACAAGTGTATAGATTTTTTCTTGTCAAAAAATAAATAAAACAATCAGTATGTAAGATTTTACTATTTTATCCTTGTATTCGATTAATAATTGAATAAAAGGATAAGGGTTTAAAGATGATTACATCGCCCTGCAAGTGAAAACCTCATTATCTTTCCTTTAGGTAAAATTACAGAGTTCAAATTCGACGGCGAGTAACCATCCGTAAACCACTACATCTACATCCAACGTCAAAACCACTCAAACAGATGAATACGTTGCAATGCTGGACTTTTTTCTTCAGCTGGTTCATGGCTGACAACAAAAATATACGTAGTAATCCGTGGTCATAACCTGATTAACACATTTGATATATGAACTGTCGAGTCGTATATCTTTCGATTCAAATATGAGTGTCGGTTGTCCATGATTCTATAGCATCTCATTGTTGAAAACAACTTCGGGGACGAAAAAGCCAGACGAAACTGTGACCTTTTGTACTCGTTATAATGCCTCACCTGTTTAGTTTTATCAAGGAGATTTAATATAGTATATTTGATAATTTTAAATACAGATTTGATTTTTAAATTCATAATAAATGCATTTATATACATTTTGTCACCTAAATATTACCGCTTGCAGAAAAGGTATCTTTAGTATCCCTTGCATTTAAATAAATCTAATATGTGTGAAAGTGAACTTATAAACAAAACCACATTGAACTACCAGATAAATTTCATTTTTGTGGCTTAGAGCTGTGTGTGGATGTGTGTGGTGTTGTGTGGTGTGGTGTGCCGGGGTGTTGTGTGTGGGTTTGTGTGTGTTGTGTGTGTATGGGAGTGTTTGTGTGGTGTGGTGTGTTGTTGTTGGTGGTGTGTGGTGTGTGTGTTGAGGTGTGGGGGGTGTGGTTGGGTGTGTGTGTGGTGTGTTGTGTGTGTGTGTGGTGTGTGTTGCGGTGTGGTATGTGTGTGTCTATATGATTGTTCAAATTACCGTTATAAATCATGCTCATTCGGAACAGCTCGCAAAACTCTTCACTCTCTATCATTTCATACAGTTACGTGCTTTAAATACCTCGATATGATATGACAATTACCCACTCTATGGTCAAGACATTATGTCTGATTCAGATACATTTTATGTATCTAATGATTTCATTCCTTATTTGTTGTTGACATGTATTTATTAATCTATGTATACCTTCTTCCATCCTTCGTTCCTTCCTTCGTTCCTTCCTTCTCGCCTTCCTTTCCTCCTTTCTTCATTTATTTATTTATTTAGTTAGTTAGTTAGTTGTCTTTTTATATTCTTATTTCCATTTAGTACGACATGACAACATTTTATAGGCCGAGTTATTATTTATTTATTTATTTATTTATTTATTTATTTATTTATTTATTTATTTATTTATTTATTTATTTATTTGATATGTTTATTTATTTATTCATACATTTATGTCTATTTTTTTATTTATCTAATCACTTATTTGTCTATTTTTCTATTTTTTATTCAGTCAGTCAGTCATTTATTTATTCATTTAGTCACGAATCTACTTATATTTTATTTCCATGAATATACGGTACGACGTGACAACATTTTATAAGCCGAGTATAACAATAACGAAATTCTATTCATATTACACACTTCATTATGTGCATGGGAATTCGGGAGGGGTACTCTCTAAAAAAATAATGAGTGAAAATATTCACTCTTTGAGGAGTGAATTTAAAATGAATTTGGAGTGAAAATGTGTGTTTTTCACTCATTTTGGAGTGACCTCAAGGATCACTCGAAATCTCCGATTGATCCCCGAACTTGTTTGAAATTCACTTCTCAAAGAAGGAATATTTTCACTCATTATTTTTTTATTAGAGAGTGTCGTCGTGATAACTGGATAAGTGCACAAAATTGAAATGAATACTCCATATCTATAGTTACGATTAATCAACGATCGTGTGCTACGGTGGACAAGATGGAAATATACAATTCTAATGAAGGTCCGTCGTCCGTAAAATACGCGTCTCCTCGCATTTCAGTTAAGAGTCAAAGAGCATCAGACATTGACCCGGTGAATGTTAATGAGCGATTCGATGTCTTATTTCGTTGTCTCATGCTACTTCCATCATCACCGCGCGCTTCGTTTGCGACTGCCTATATGCTATACAGCTTGTCTCAAAACATGTGCAAGTGAAAAGCGCCCTTTTGGATATTAGAAAATATTGTTGTGGTATGATTCTTACATCAACGTCAAAGGCACAGTCTTAGCTTTCAAATGCCGTTTTTCTGTTAAATTTGCTTGTTTGAATCTCAAGATATATTTGGTTAACAATGACAGGATAAATCACAATTAAGCCACTTTTACTACAGTCAATGATAGCATCAGACCCTCTTCCTTATAGTAAAAGTGGCACAATTGTGATTTCACATTTTTGTTGTTAACAACATATCTTGGGATCAAATCAAGCAAATCAATGAATAACAAATGCCCTTGAAGTTGATGTAAGCATAAAGTCACAACATTATTTCTAATTGCCAAAGAGGGCGCTTTTTACTTGCACAATTTTTTGATACACGCTGTTCATAACAGGTGCAAGGTGCAATTGTATTGAGCCAAAAACAAAAATGAAATGGATACTCCATATTTATAGCTACGATTAATCAACGGGTTGTGTGCATCGGTGAACGAAATGGAAATGCACAATTCTAATGAAGGTCCGTCGTCCGTCAAAGAGCATCAGACATTGACCCGGTGAATGGTAATGTGCGTTTCGATGTCTTCTTTGGTTGTCTCGAGCTTCGTTTGCGATTGTTATGTACATGTGGTAAAGCGATCCCACATGATGGTACGCGTTAAATAACCTTGATTAGTAATGCAGTACTCGTGGCAGTGAGGTCAGAATAATTGGAAGGATCTTGAGTTTTCACGAGAACTCCTTCGAGATATGTAATGGTTGCCACCATATATAAAGATAGATACTGTCACTTTATGGTTGCCACACGGTAAATTAAAATTATGTCCTTGATTTTCATATACATGTTTAGTCAAATGGTTTCATTGGATGGGTGATTAAAAATGGGTGTAATGCGAAGGTGGCATTTAATCTCAGCAGTGCGTGGGTTAAGTAAATTTAATGACGTTATTTCTTTACAGGAATATAATGAAATGTGTCTTGATTCGAATACTGGTTTCGCAAATGAAATCATTCACTAATTGGAGTTATACTTGTTTTGGGGATTCATTGTACAACGATATTAGAAAATAATGAATACCCGCGTCATAGTATCGTGTGTGGTGTTTGTGTGTGAGTGTATCTGCATTTGTGTTTTCGTCAGGGATGACTCAATCTGGATATAAGAAACTTACTGATTATAGGACTAGGTGGACTATGAAGAAAGAGACGTATGAGAACAAGAAAAATGAGAAGGAGGAGGAGGAGGAGGAGGAGGAGGAAAAGAAGAAGAAGAAGAACAACAACAACAAGAAAACAATAAGAAGACAGAGAAGAAAAGGACAGAGAGAAAGGGAACAAGAAGAAAAGAAGAACAAATTGGGAAAACGGATAAATGACGACAAAGAAGATAGTACAACCAGTAGAAAGGAACAAAA
>JZLH01S0396439.1:10845-24971 GCA_001188425.1 Eucidaris tribuloides | reverse complement strand
CTGTTCTTTGCTGGTAATACTGAGGTTACTTATACGGCTGTCGATGCTGCTGGGAATCAGGCAACAGTATGTATATTCAACGTTACTATCAGTGGTAAGCATACATGTGTTAATAATATCTTGGTTTCTGCATTATGTCATGACTTAGAAACAGAAAAGCTGCTTGTCATGTTTTACCGTAATTATTAAAAAAAGGATTAATTGGTAAATTAATTGTATTTATTAACATTGCGAAAGGGCGCTGTGCCAATTTTGCGCGCTTGTTTTACCCCCTCTTTTGTTTGTATCATATTGGTGTGTCTCTTTTCAAGGCTATTGTAACTTTTCTGTGCCATCAAACATCTGTGAATTCTTGGATATGAAGTAATTTCACATTATACTGTGACACCCGACTGCCTTTGTAGATTTCAATAATAGGCAATGTGAAAGCAGTCATACACATCACTTACAACTAATGATCAACACAAAGCTTTGCAGCGTTTAGTTCATCTAACAGCGTTTGATAAGTGAACGTCAATCAATTTTATTACGTTAACAATTCATTTACAACTAAACGTAGGGTATTTCTTTGAGCCACACATAATATTTTGTTTGAATGCAAGACCATATTAATTCACCGTTCAACAGTAAGGCTATATCCTTTCCACGGAGCTATTGGCTATCCTCAAAAAACCCTGAACACTGCATAATTTCTCTTGATCTCGATCTTCCGGCAGATAATGAAAAAACAGTAATCAACAACTGTCCAAGTGACATTTCCAAAAGCACCGACGTTGGTTCTGCCATGGGCATAGTGAATTGGACTCCTCCAACAGCAACCGACAATTCACAAACTGTAACATTGACATCAAGTCATAATTCCGGTGATTCGTTCCCGATTGGTACTACTGAAGTCTATTACAGGGCTGTCGATAGGATTGGGAACAAAGCCGATGAATGCCGCTTCACCATTACCATCAGAGGTACAGTTAAAGCAATAAATCTCTGGCATTCTCACATTTTCATTATAGTCTCATTATCAAAACTGAGCCCACCTTTGCTTGTTTCCCCTCGATTGTTCCTTATTTGGGGAAACTGACAGAAATTTCCATGCGTTTTTTTTTCTAAATACATGTAATACATAACCCTACCTATGGAATTTTTACTATTTCCCATTTATCCCCCACCCCCTCAAAATATTACTTCACCCAGTATTCCACCGAGAAAACTTTGACTTTGAACTCTTTGACTACCAATCAAGGCAACTTCTTCATTTAAAAACAAATATCTTGATATTTTGGGACACTTTTGAAAAATAGCCACTATTTCTGGTATGGATCCCCTTTCACACTCTCGTGGAGGTTCAAATGGTATATTAGCACACGTGGAAACTGTTATGTGTTATGCCTTCTAGCATATGACTGTTATTATTACTCCACATATATTGGAGTTTGGTTATAAAGAGCACCCATTTCAGTCCTTTTTTTTGGGGGGGGGGGATCTTCCAGGCAAAACGGTCAAATTGTGATTTCTTTCTCGACAAAATGAAAACGTGATTGCGCCCTGTAATAAACATACATTTAACGCGAGAGGGTAATGCGTTTACACGTTCAATAAATAGTTATCAATGTTTTTAAATGTTTTGTTATGAAATAAAGTGATCATCAATATTCAATGGTGATCAAGGGCGTAGGCTGGGGGTGCACCGGGTGCACGTGCACCCCCCCCCCGGCAGACCCAAAGGAGTTCCACCTTAATAGCAAAAAATGCAAATTTGCACCACCTTTTCTGCTTCCAATGCCTGATTTTCTCAATTGCAGTTCCACCTCCCTAAGATGTGCACCTCCCTGTTGCCCAAGATGTGCACCTCCCCATGCCCAAACCAGCCTACGCCCTTGGTGATGATCTACTCTGTGTTGTGTTCAAATGTATGCAAGTCGTAAATAAGTTACATGTGACAGCAGTCACGAAGGAACCCATGAATTCCTTCTGAAAACATTTGAATGTGCATATCATTTAACATCTTCTTCTAATTTCGTTTTTACGATAGATGATGAGAAACCAATGATCAATGGCTGTCCGAATGACATCATCTATGCCACCGATCTTGGTGCTGCCAGGGTTACTGTGAATTGGACTCTTCCAACAGCAACCGACAATGTACAAAATGTAACACTAACGCCCAGTCATGTTCCTGGTCATTCATTCCCAATCGGTTCTACTGACGTCACTTATACAGGAGTTGATGGATCTGGGAACCAGGCTGATGTTTGCCGTTTTACCATTATTATTACAGGTACAAAAGAGCAATAATTCTGTTCTGAGATTTTTTTTAGCCTTGATTTTTTTTTACGTATTAGTGCTTTTCAGTCGTCAACATACAGTTGCTTTATTATCACCTGTTAATCATGAAAATTTTATTTTGAAAATGAAATAATACAACGGGTGCACCTGTTAGAAAAATTGCGATCCTTCCCAAATTCTCTGTCTTTTATAGTACCCTTGTAACATTGTAACATGGGCTTTATCTCACAATCAGAAATTCCTTTCATAGTAAAACTGATAACATCTTTTATTGTGTCTTCATGGTCAAAAATTCAGTATGTTTTCTTACGAAATACTTTACGTATAATATGGTAATACAATTTAGCTAATTAGTCTTCAAGGAAAACCACTAATTTGTGGTAATACCTCTGATTTTTTAAATAACGTTCTTTGTAACAAAATGTGAATACGTCAATATTTTTTCAAACAAATCTAATTTACATTAATCATCTTACTATTTTATTTTTCTTTAATGGTAAACTACAGACAATGAAGCTCCTGTTGTAGTTGGATGTCCAAGTAGCATTGTAGACACGGCTGCCAATGGCAGTGCAACGGTGAATATTACGTGGAACACTCCTTCAGCGTCAGATAACTCTGGTTTCGTCACCCTGACTTCGAGCCAGAGTCCCGGTACCTTATTCCCTATTGGGACTATGGAAGTCAAGTATACAGCTGTTGACCATTCTGGCAATGAGGCTACAGATTGTTTGTTCAACGTTACTATCAGTGGTACGCATTCAGCTTCTGATTGTCGATTCCTGGTGCCTTGTTAATTATCAAATATTCTGAATGTTTCTCACGTATCTCGTATTGAAAATATATGTGAAGTAGAGAAAATACTCCCCTGATCGTGACAGGTTTACTGAACTCGTAATAATAATTTCATTAGGACTGCTCTCATAGGGTTTAATTTAATGTAAGCCTACGTTGAGAGTCAAAGACATGCGTAAGTGTCCATTCCCCCAAAAGGAGAAACTTAAATAATACAATATAGATATATGCCCAATTATCAAATTAGCCACCATTCTAATTATTTCTTTTTTAGTTTTGAGGTGATTTGGGACAAAATATCCCAGCATTACACTTTTCCCAATGGTGTCCCTCTTCTCCATTCGTGTCCAACCCATTGGAGAATAAGTACGAGATAAATCGGGTTGGGGTTTATGGAGAATGCGTATTATATCAAAATCAAATCGTCTCCAACGGGGTAAATGGTCGGCTCGTGATAGTGTCCCACATTACTTGAACCAACTTTCACCGATTGAAACCTAATATATATGGGATTGTATAATGATATAGCGGAAAAGCATATTATTTGGCCCAAATATCTTTAGTATGTATATCAAAGACATGGGCATATTATTCTAAAAAAATAGTAAACTTGTTCAAGAAATTCATCACATAACACTCACGCCACTTTGTTGTCTTTCTCCGAGGTGCAACCAGTGAAACAGGTTGTCGCTAGATTATCACAAGGGAGAGTTGTCTCATTTTTCCCAATTGAGGAAGAGTATTTTGCTTTATATCCAACATCCAGCAAAGAAGTAATAGAATTGAATTAAAGACTTATTCGCCACGATTCTGAACGATACAGAGTTCGTCTGACTTTCTTGTAGATTATTACCTGATGACTTCAACGTCCTGTTTCGACTAACATCTGCTGAATTCGAGTAACAACTGAGATCACACTAATCCTACGCCCGACTAATAAAAGAATCTGCTATACTCGTTAATTCATCAGTTATTCGTTCCATTAGCGTAGCGAGGGGGGGGGCAGGGGCCAATTGCTCCCCCTATAATGCATTTTCCGAGTTTTGTTGGTACATTTAGACCGGCACCCATGACATCTTGTACCGACAAAATGTCTCGATTACCGACAAAAACCCCCCAAGAAATTGCACTTTTTGAAGTGTAAAACGCAAATTTTTCAAACTCGCTCGCTCTACTCGCTCGCATAACAACCAAGATTTAGTTGACAGTGTTTTACCGGTAATTTGTCAATCTTATTACCACAGCGTCATGTCGTCAATGATAAAAAAAGGGAACTACGTCATCTTGTACCGACAAAATGTAGTCAAGAAATTGCACTTTTTTAAGTGTAACAAACCCAAATTCAGAACAACCAAGATTTTGTTAACGGTGCTTTGCTGATAATTTGTCAATCATATCATAACCTCATGTCGTGAGCAATAGAAAAGAAAACCACATCACCTTGTGCTCACGAAATGTCCCAATAAGCGACAAAAATAATACAAGAAATTGAAAATTATTCGATGTAAAAATACGAAAATTTTCACAAACTTGGTCGCAACACCTGCTCGTTAATTAACTTATACTTTATAAACACCTTTTTACCGACAAATTGTCAGTCATAAGGTCATGTCATAAGTAAAAGAAGGGCAAATTTATTGAAAAGTAAGATGTAAAAAGGAAACCAGTAAGACTGTAATCATCGTAAACATATGACCTCTGTATAGATTTCAAAAGGAGAGGAACTTTAAGCCAGAAGTATCAAATACAAAGGGTCCAATAATATTGTTATATTTGCACCTTGACCGTTTTTTTTAACCTGGAATTCACATTTTGTCGATCCATATCTAGGAGATAATGAAATTCATATCCCCTGATAGACGAGCAATCATGACGCATGGAAACTACATGATATTCAAACGCTCGCTCGCGCATACAAAAATCCACTTTCATGTTATTGCCAAGGCAAATATAATTCCATTAATGACAGAAGTTACTGTTGCTTGTTACAGAAGAATGGAGACCTTGGCAGGTTAAATTATATAAATGGGCAAAACGCTCGCTCGCATTCTTGTTAACAGATATATACCTTTAAATAAATAGATAAATAAATAAATGGATATAAATGTATATATGTGTTTAATGAGCCAATACGAGATACCTGATGAGGAATGTATGTATGTATATATATGCGAAATCGATTTTGCTGTTGTCGATACGTTTGGGTGTCTTGCCCCCTCCCCCCATACCAAAAAAGCTTGCTACGCTACTGTTCATTCATAATATATAAGATTGATTTGGCAAACCAATATATACGTGGAATAGCCTGGAATGTGCCCCTTCATTCAAAATACTCAAAGCACGTACTCTGAAGATGTAACCTGCTCTTGATCTATATATGCCATAATTATATGCATGCGCAAAAACCTGGTTCCAAAACTTGTAGACTAGATGTTGTGACCCAGACTTGTGTTTTGGATGATCGAGTGACGAGCTACGGTAAAGTGTGAGGCTAAAATTGTATGCAAAATGTAAAATGTAAAAGTCCTGCATCTAATATTTTGCTCTATATTCTTACCAGCAGAAAAAAACAACAATCCTGAACGGCCTTATAGTAACTGCCAATGTGATTTTGTTCCGGGAAGAGGCACGAGAGGAGGAATTTTCAATTTGCGAATGATTATGGAGCGTTGGCTGACGAGAACGACATTCACAAGTGCTTCCTATAAGAAAGCATTCGACAGAGTCAATGACGAGAAACTTATTAATTCTCTGAACTCACTGAACTAGGTGGAAAGGACGTCCTCAATTTCCAGACGGTATTGGAGCGGGAATTCTAGGCAGTAAAACAATGCATGGAAGGATAAGCACCAGAATTTATAGTACCGAAAGGGGTTAGACTCTCTCTTTTGTTGGACATCTACACTCATGCGCTCAATGAATTATGGATTATAGCTTAACAAGACATTTAGAATTGCCATTTTTCCCGTGAACGGTACACTCTGGGATATATTTGCTGGCACCCAGGTGAAACATTATAATCTTAAGTATTTCATGTAATGGCTGAGCACTTTTGTAGCGTCCGACTCGACGCTAAAACCTGTGTTTAAAAATCGCGGTATTGTTGTTGTTGAGTCACGTGGTGGTTACGCGCGTTATTAGACTTGTAACAGACAATTCTGATGTTAATTTAATGATAAATGACATTAAATTAAAATTTATCAGTTTTTTGTGTTGTTTTTTAAAATTACTGTAATTTAATACTTTTCATGATTTTTTGTGGATTTTTAAAAAATAAATAAATAATTGTTATCGCGCTCAAACGTATTCTAGTTTTTACTTAAGTCATCTCAGGAAATCCAAAAATTGCTTCCCATAGTTCGTTTTTGTGAATTGACACATGTCTTGAAAATTTTCAACGATATAGGAGAAAGAACTTGAGTATCAACAAAATATTCCATAATTTTGAGCATGAGTGTATTATGATATGACCATCAGAGTGCTTAATGACGAATTAAGATTAGTCGTTTGACCATAAGCAACCTGAGGTATGCAGACGGTTTTATTTTAATAGCTATAGCTGAGACGGAGAAAGATTTACACAGACTTTAAGAAGGTGAATGCTGAAAAGCAATTCGATGTGATGTAGTGTGGTCGGATGTGTCTTGGCTTAGTGGATAAGACACCAGTTTCTAGACCTATAGATCCCCAGTTGGAATCCTGGCATAGTGTCTGTGTCCTTGGGTAAGACACTTCTTCTGCAATACCACTCTATACCGGGGGTACAAATGGGTATCTGAGAGGACGAGAAATCCTTTCGAGGCAAAATTGGCTGGATCACCTTAGTGGCAGCAGGGCTAGAAATACTCCCCAGACGGTAAAGCGGGTGCACACTTGTGCAAGCGTAATATGGTCTAATGATCAGGGAGGGTAAGGCCTTACAGGCGCTGATCCTAGACTGTAAACCACCGACTGTATATCAATTTACTTTGAGCTGACCCTTGAGCTGAGGTTTTGAATCTGAAAATGCTACATCTAGAATACTTTGTTGCATGAAGATGAAACATAGACTCTATGTATGGAAATTTAAACAAAATAGGAACATTTGAAATGTAATGTTTGCAGAGAATGCAGCGAATTGATTGGGTGGTAAAAAAATAAAGAAGCCCTGAACAGACCAATCAAGAAGGAAAACGGATAAAGGCGGTGTGAAAGAGAAAGCTTGTGCATGCTGGCCATGTGGCGAAGTTGGAGAATTATCAAATACATTACTGGAGGAATGATAGAGGGTAAATATAAAGAAATGGGATGGACTTGTGCGCTATGAAGAAGTTACATCAAAGTTGATGGAGGTGCACTCTAAGGAGAAAGGTTTGCAATTTTTTTTCACAATAGCAGCACCAATTTCGCTGCTTATGAAAACCATTTTCACGTAGGAAAGGTTCTTATGAGTACCATTTCTACGGCGCTAACAAGAACCCCTTGTTGGTCCAAAAACAAAGTTCTGTTATTTTACTAAAGCCGTTCTGAAAAAAAGCCAAAACATTCTTATATTATAAAGGGCATGTTTAGCGGCCAACCCCACCCGGAACGGCATTAGGCGATGATAATATGTAAATTGTTAAATGTGAAATGTTATAAAGTTAGGATTATCTCCCAGCCGTCGCCATGGTGTGGCTCAGTCTAGTACAGCTATGATCTCATAATCCATGCGCATATCTTCGTCTGTGCTTGTCTTGCGCTGCGCACTGCGCGCGCACAGGCTGAACTGCATGTGTGATAAGAATTCTATTCCTCAAAGAATAGTAAAGGAATATTGGCCTCCAAAAGTACTGCTGCTGACCGCCAATAATGCTGAGTTTTTGTATGTAGGTTTATTATGTAAAGCTTTGTACATCAGGTAGAGATGTAACAGTAATAACATTTCGTAATGTAATACTTATCCATTAAATTGAATTATGTTTTTATTACTGTGTGTCAGTTTATCTGTCCGTGTTTGTCTGTGTGCCTACTTATCTGTTTGCAGCAGGAACTTTTTACAGCCTTGAATATTCATTCTTAGCGAAAGCATGTTATTCCAGAGCATATATACATTTACATTTCTTTCCAGCTTGTTGAGTGTATTTTTCGTAGTTGACTCCACAATGAAACATTGTGTAATTGAAACACTCATTTATTCACAACCCATTAGTTTCTATCCTTTCTAATCTTATTTAGCCTAATCCAACCTAATCATATCTTATCCAGTCATATCTTAACCAACCCATCCATATCTAATCTAATCGTATTATCCAACCCAGTCATTTATGTACTGTAGTATTGCATCCGTAGACAACTGATTGTAGACAACGTATTGTAATTGTAGACAACGCCATCTATAGATGAGCATTCAGCCAGGCGGAAATAATCTATGCAGATTGGATCGCCTTCAACCAAAACAACAACAACAACAACAACAACAACAACAACAACAAACCGTTCTACTGAAATAATTCCAATCTTATTATATCTTTTCCTATGATATTATCACATCCAAACCTTTACATTCCGGTTCAACCAAACTTATCGTATACAATTCTATCTAATTTGTTATGAAAGGCAAAGTTCACCGTGATACCAGGTTGGTTTTAATAAATGTAGAAAAATGAGGAAAACATATCAATGAAAGTTAGGTGAAAATCCACCAAAGAATAACAGAGTAAATTTTAAACTTTTAAATTTGTGACGTCACATGCGAGTAGCTCCCCATATGTCATTTGATATGAATTCCATAAATTGCAATTTTTTAATATTTCATGATAATTGAATGGGTTTTATTCATGGCTATAACATAATGTTTCTGATAGTATATTAAATGCACAGGTGAAATCATTTTCAAATTTCTGAGAAAACGGCACTTTTATGTAATTTATATCACATGACATATGGGGAGCTGCTCGCACGTGACGTCACAAATTTAAAACTTTGGAACTTCATTATTCTTTGGTAGATTTCGCCAAACTTTCATTAATATGTTTCTCTCATTGTTCTGCATTTATTAAAACCAACTTGATTTCAGGGTGAACCTTGCCTTGAAGTCAATCCAATCGTATACAAGCCAATCTAAAGCCATACCATGTAATCTTATTTATCCCATGCGTTGCAATCCGATTACTCTGCATCCTAATCCAAGTCTGATCCAGTCCATTCCATGCCAAATGTAATCCCTTGCAATCTAATTGCATGTATTATGAAAACTAATCCACAGTAATCCAATCCAATCAAACCCAAATCCAATCCTATCCGATTCAATCGAATCTAACCTAATATCACATTTGGCATTTGTGTCAGTGGTCATAAAAAATGAATGGTTAATGTGATGTCAGGGTTTGTATTTCATACTTGCAGTAGACGTATTCCCCGTGGGCGCCGATTTTACCCGAAATTAGTGGCAAGTGGAATTTGTTATGCCCCCTTGATCTACCGCTGATACTTCCCATTGAATCTGATATATGAAACGATAATGATCATTCTTTGTATCACACAGCTATGTATAAGATTATTAAAAAACAGTTTACGTTTATTTTTTCAAATCATGTTACATAAGTGGTACCTATTTTCACGATTAACAAGTAACAGGTATAATACTTCTTGTTGAAATGTGTATCACATGGTTGGTTGTCAAGAGTAAGTCAAAAACACCATGCACCCCCTGCATTTACTATTGAAACTATTTAATCACTAAGTCGTCGTATTGATACTGATAATATAGACAAATATATAACAAATATTGCTGATAACGAATATAGCTTTCCGTGGAAAAAGAGTTACTTGCTTTTAATAATAATAATGATGATTTTGTATTCTGTTTACTTTACAGCGATTTGTTACAACACAACCTGGACGTCAAGGTTCGGTGATGTTTCTTTTCCACGTGGAGATTTAGGCTCGAGGGTCAACTCTACAGGGGAATGCCCATTCAACACCACATTTCGTAAGTCCCATTTTGTTCCAATGCCCACAAAAATTATTGTAGTGGGTTTGATTTTGGTAATGCAATTAGAGATTCCCCTTCCCCCTCCCCCGGGCTTCCCCCTCGCAGTACAGTTGACGCCTAGAGAATGAGAGGGTGGGGTGGGGGCGAAGATACTGCAGTGATTTATATTTTACCTCGTTCCATAAATTTTCACCCAATATTTCTAAGACGACGTGGTATTGTTTAAGTTTTTTCTTCTGTACAAAAATTAACATTATAAGCGAATGAAAATCGGGTGCAGACGTAGTTTCATGTCAGATTACAAACTTATGGAACGGAAACTGTGGTGGCAGGTATTTGTATTGTCAAACAAATCATGTACGTGAACAGAAAGTAATGTACCCTGAGACGATATGATATGATTATTGTATGATAGGCAAAT
Organism: Eucidaris tribuloides; assembly: GCA_001188425.1. Taxonomy (NCBI): domain Eukaryota; kingdom Metazoa; phylum Echinodermata; class Echinoidea; order Cidaroida; family Cidaridae; genus Eucidaris; species Eucidaris tribuloides. Next base: position 14,517 of record JZLH01S0396439.1, on the reverse strand, counting down.
TTACAGCAAAAATCGTTAGGCATTGAGAGTATGCAATGAAGTCAAACTGCCATCCTAAGTGATGCTGAAGTAAATGACAGCACCTCCTCCCCGGCCCCCCCCCCGTCCAAAAAAAACTACCATACATGTAAGTTGAAATGGGATTGTGTGCAGAATGGGTATGTACAGTTAAAATTGATGAACACAATATCACTGTTTATTGATTGTATTAAATAGTTATAAAGATAGATAGATAGATAGATAGATAGATAGATAGATAGATAAATAGATAGATAGATAGATAGATAGATAGATAATATTTTGTGGCCTAGGGTAATATATACATGTGTATTATATATAAAAAAATATATACTTAAAATTTACAGTGGCAGTTTTTTTTCCGAGAACTGTTATAAGGCATTTGATGCGTTTTCATCGCAAGCAACATCATAGTCATTCGCACAAATTTTACCACAATCATATGCGCGTATTGCTTGTCACTTATTAATAATATTACAATGTAATATAATAATATAGTAATATAATAATATAATAATATAATAATATGATAAAATATAATAATAGTAACGTCTTATTTACCCAAGATAGCCACTTTAGTCTGATAGACTGCTCTTCCAGCGGGCCCTGCATAACATAAAAGTTATTATTACCCTTCTCTGTTCGAGAATGTCGAGCGCCTGGCTAGAAAGAAGAAGGTACCATTTTAAAAGTCTTTGGTATGACCCGGTTGAGGCTTGAACCGTCGACCTTCCGCACGTGAGGCGGACGCTCTATCCACTAAGCCATCACGCCTTTATATGCCATTACATATTGAATAATTGATTTGTTTCATTTTGATAGGCGGTCAGCCAATTGGTCGTGCCTATTGTGTCCGCGATATCAATTCACCTGCCTTCTGGCAACCAGAGGATAATTGTGGGCCATTCCGAAATTCTACTGAATTATTGATCGAGCTAACAGAGGTTTGAAAAAATGCTAGAATATAGTAATTTCTTGTTTTCTTATGTACACTCTAAAAAAACTTAAATGCTATTTCAACATTTAACTCTTAGAATGTCAGAGCAATTACAGGCCTATGGATATCATGTGTATTGTGCGGTGCATATTTGTTCCTTGGGCACTGTCAATTTTATGGCTTATCAAGCTTGTGAAATAGTTGCAAAAATAGTTGGAAAATTGCACGGGTGTTTGCACTATGTTCATTCCAAGCTTTCATTGAAATTTTTAACATTAATTGCATTAAAGAGAATACACAGTACTGGTTGGTGATGGAAAATCTGTCATCAAAATTTCACATTTCATTGGTTTCGAGGTGGGAGTATATTACATTTGCATTATAATGTGGGACTAATTCACTTCATATGCAATGAAAAAAGTTGAGGGATTGGCAGTTTGAACAGGTGAAGTTTTCCATTGGTTTTGCCTTCCAATGCTAAAGTGTGTATGTCAATAATAATCATAGTCACACATATTGATTTCTGTGTCAGTACTTTGTCAGCAGTGGGGATTTGTGTAGCTGATTTGTTAAAAACGAAGTGTTTTGTTGTTTTCAACTACTCTCTTCTGTACTACAGTGACATTTTAAGAATACCATCTGTTCACAGAAGGTTTGAAAGCAGCTGATATTAAAATTATGTTGTTGTACAAGTACTCAACCAGAACTGTGTATTCCCTTTAACTCAGGGTTGTATCCCGGATTTTGTCTGGGTGGGTCGTGATATTTTTTTAGCCTTTTCACAATGAAATAACAGCGAGATGGGAATAAAATGTACCTGATCAATGCTCGCTTTATTTATTCATTGTGAAAACTTTCCAACGAAACAGAATGCTTTTGCGAAAAAAAGTCCTTGATTTTTTTTTTTTTTTGGGGGGGGGGTGTGGGGGGGGGCGCTACGACCCTCCAGATCGCCCCTTTACGATTACACCATGTAACTTAGGCGTGTATCAATTATATCAATCAACAGGAGGATATAAAACCAGAAAATGTGGATGACATAGGTAACAAGGTTGGCGACATCACTGACGAGCCGGACAAAATCACAACGGTAGACATTGGTTTCGTCTTAGATATTACAACCCGTATTGCGAAACTAAATGTCAGTGAGGAACAGGTGGGTACGATTTGTCAACAGATAGTGATGATGATGATGATGATGATGATGATGATGATGATAATGATGGTGATGGTGATGATAATGATCATGATAATTATGCTTCTTCTGCTACTACTACTACTACTACTACTACTACTATTTCTTCTACCATTTATTATTATTATCATCATTACTGTTATTATGATCATTCTCAAAATAGTATTATTAGTTGTAATTATTATTATTTTTATTGTTACAATTAGTATTCATATTCATATTCATAGTATTCATATTATTATTTACATTATTGTTATTATTACTACTATCATCATTATTATGACTATTATTATTATTGTTATTAATATTATTATCATAATGATCATCTTTATCATATGCGCAATCGTGCAATTTATTTCATGTCAGATCAATAGATAATTGGTATGAAAACGTAGGCCTATACCGTTGACTTGAGATGTGTTCAGCCATAGAAATATAATGGTGTTAGATTAGGCTGCGTTGTACAGATAACTTACCACAGTATTCAATTACACAACTGGTACTGTAAATCATTTGGTCACAATGACCCCGTGAATAGAATTGATGATGATCTTTAAACTGTAATTCTATCTCTGTGATTAAAATTAGATTTCAGGTTTCATACGCACACGCACGCACACACACACACACACACACACACACACACACACACACACACACACACACACACACACACACACACAGCACACACACACACACACACACACATACACACACACAGACATACAGTCACACACATAGACACACACAGTCACACAGACACACGCACATAGACACACACAGACATACAATCACACACACAGACACACACACACATAGTCACACACACAGACATACAAACATACAAAGACACAGACACACAGTCACACACATACACACACATACACATACACACACGCATACACAAACATACATACACACACATGCACACACATAGGCCTACAGTCACACACATACACACATACACACACACAGTCACACACACATACAAACACATACAAACACACATACACACGTACACTCACACACATTCACACACACACACACACATACACACGCACACACACACACACAGATACACATACACCTGCACACTACAGCGAATTAATGAAAATGCAGTCTTACACATGTTGCCATGTGGTATTATAAGTCAAAATATAAATTAGATATGTTGTAGGAAAAATAAGTGATAGGTTTGTAATGTAGAACCCTGATATGTAATTTCTCCAAATGAATATAAAGATTTAAAGTGCATTTCTTTTTTTTTATAATTTCCTTATTCACATGAAAACAAAGAGAAAAAACACCACAGATCTAATGACCAGAATCGTGAACAACATTGCGCAAGTTGGTAAAGAAAAACTACAGGCAGCAGAAGAAGATGACAGGTCGGTTAGTAATTTGAGAGAAGCGTTTGAAGAACAATTAGACAACGTAGCAGTGCCACCAGGAGAAACATTCTCCACGGCCCAACCAAAAGTCGCCGTACAGGTAAAGAAATATCAATCGAAAATACGGATTT
>JZLH01S0396394.1:0-12037 GCA_001188425.1 Eucidaris tribuloides | reverse complement strand
ATAATATACCAAAATATACAATAACTAGAATGCATATTCGGGCTGGAATGATTACTTTAGATGTAACAAGCCTTCATTTATCTGCATTCAATCGGATAGACAATCAACTCACATAAAGCTACTTAACAATTTTGAATGTTACCGCAATTCCTGATAATAATTATACAACAAAGAGGAAATGTTTCAACATGAAACTTTCATAGCAGAAATAGTATATGCAAATCATGTTTCCTACACTACTTTCTACTTTTCCAATCTTGCTATTATTACCCGGTTAGTTTGAATTGGTAAGGAGCCTGGTCAAGTTCATATTGTCATATAAATCATGAAATATTTGTGCATTATTTGTTTTAATGTTCTAAAACTAAGACGTTTTTGATTGAGGTACGGGCAACATTCGGAAATCTGCATCTAGAAGCGTTTATAAGTAAATAAGTTTGTATGTGGATATGCAGAGAAGACACTGCATTGTACAGCAATTGATACATTGATTTGTAATATTTGCCAATTTCATTTCACTCGTCTCTGTGCGTGTATATGTGTATAATGCAGGTACATATCCAGCAACACGATAACCAATATTGTAGTAGAGTCATTTTCCTTGGATCCGTGACCATGTTAATGCTACCTTTATTTCTCAACAGATTTGGCTAAATGGACCTATTTTAAGAAAATATAGCTCCTATGCACCTTTCAAAAATGGCGGGAAAATTGTGTAAAACGGCCATTTTTCAAAATGGCCGCCGACGCCATTTTGAAATACATAAAACCTAATATTTCTAGAACTGTAACCCCTATATCAACAAATAAGGTATCATTTTGCACTATATCCTGCATGCTAAACCTTATGAAACAATTTTAAAAACAGTTTGGGTTCGTCTTGACCTCTAAATCCAAGATGGCCGCCAACGCCATATTGAAAATCATAAAACTTAATATCTATATAACTGTAATGACTATAATAATGGGAGGGCTGGGATCCCGTGTGTATGAAATGTACCCTAAGTTATTCTTCACAGGCACGGACTACACCATCAGACATATCAAAAAAGCGGGGGTAGACTTTAGCTACCCCTGTACTTTTTTCGCTAGAGGGCGTTTTCAAAATGGCCGCCAAAATGCCATTTAAGACTACGTAACAACGTTTTCATAGCCACTATATGGGGTGAAATCTGAAATGGCCCAGTTTTTCAATGTTTTCCTATATTTTGTTGATGTCAAATGTATGAAGTCAGATTCACCCATTACCTGAGTATTCCTGGTAGAGGGCGCTTTTCAAAATGGCTGCCAAATGCCATTTAATGCCTTATGATGATGTTTTCATAGCCATAATATTAAGGAAAGGGCCCAGTTTCTCGGAGTTTCCCTATTTGTTGATGTAAAATGTATAGAGGGGTCAGATTCACCAATTATCTGTATTCCTAATAGAGGGCGCTTTTCAATTACATTCTAATAACGTTTTCATAGCCATTTGTTGATGTATGGACTGTAGAGCAAGGCCGATCGTGATTTTCCGTAGTCCCATCAGTGGTATTCTACAAATCCCGAATGATGATTATTTAAATATTACTAAACCCTTTAATGTGAGGGTAGACTTTAGCTATAAACCCAGCACTTATTTCGCTAGAGGGCGTTTTCAAAATAACCGCCAAAATACCATTTATACCATACAATGATGTTTTCTTAGCCACTATCTGTGGTGAAATGGCCCAGTTTTTCAGTGTTTTTGTATATTTCATATCAATTTCTAAGCGATCTTTTACTTTTTTCATGGTCTATAGTTTTGCAACACAATGGTAAATTTTAACTAAACCCGTCGTTTTTGGCACATTATTTGCCATTGTAACAAATCTACAAGCTTGATATACTATTGACACGAGATTTATCAAAATCAAACGTTTCTCTTTCAGGTTAGATCAAAATATGTGACCAAAGTCAACGTTATGACCCGCAGAATTGAGTCTAAAGACTTCCTTTTGGTAAAAAAATCTCGTGGAAGATCCCCGTTTTTCTCATTCTTTCTGTCTTTGCCGCTTCATAAAATGAAAGTGCGAGATCTATAAATATATCGACGATGAGGATATGCAGTGGGAAGTCTGAGGATTCTGAAAATGTAAAAATCACATTTTATTGGCTAGGAGAAGGCCCGCGGAATTGGCAAAAACAATCACAGATACGATTTTCTCTCACTGAGATATCCACGCGTGTCTTTATTATTATGCGTTCGAGTGTGAATGCAAACAATAGACATGCTCCTACAGCGCGGCGAGAGAGCACGAGTGCATGACCAGTGTGTATTATAACCTCGTATTTCTTTGGGTAAAAGAGGATCGTCTTCTGTTGTTAAGAAATTGATATGCTTCATGCCAAATGTAAAGTTGGGGCAGATTTATGAATTAAATGTATTCCTGATAGAGGGCGCTTTTTAAAATGGCTGTTCAATGCCATTTAATACCTAAAAATGATGTTTTCATAGCCATTGTGTGGGGTAACATGGCCCAGTTTTTCAGAAATTAAATACTTGTTGATGTAAAATGTATAGTATGGTCAGATTCACCACTAAACTATATTTCTCATAGAGGGCGCTTTTCAAAATTGCTGCCAAATGCCAATTAATACATTGTAATGATGTTTTCATAGCTACTATTTTAGTAAAATGGCCCGGTTCTCAATGTTTTCGTATATTTGTTAATGTCAAATGTATATAGGGGTTAGATTCCCTAATCACCTGCATTCCTGATGTATGGCACTCTTCAAAATGTCCACCAATTGCCATATAATACCTTATACACCATGTTGTAAAATGGCCCAATTTGTTTCCAATGTTTGTCGATGTTTCAATCCAAATACAATTTTACCAGTATTTTAGAGAAATATGACTAGATTTCATTTTTACACACACAAAAACATTGTTCAGAATCATCTGCAGTAGCAACAACTTTAAAATTTTGTTAAGCATGCGAATTCTGTCATTATAGTTCATAAACCCAAACTAGGAAAAAATAAGGAAAGGATACCATAAGGAGCCTTACATTTTGTTTCAAAAAAATAAATACTTGTCATATGTAGGCATTCATTATGATTACCAACTATTTATTACAATCCTGTGCCATTCAAATATGACCTGTTGGGTTCTTGCAAGAGGAGACTGGATCGTGGTGGTATCTACAGAATTTACAGCATGATAGGCCTTAGCGTCGGCACATGTATTAATTTTGTTGCTAACTTGGCGCAGTGGGTGTATTCTTTTATGTGGGATGCGTTGGAAATTTGGAAAGATGGCCATATCTGGCGTGAGTAACTCCTCTACTTCGACAAATCCATAAGAGTTGAGTCCAATGCATGTGACTCGGCGCAGAGAATTGATACCATCTGAAATGTGGGGTAGCATGCTCTTATTACATATAGCTCGTTGAAGGCAGCTTACTTCCTGTGGTGGTGAGTGTACGTTCTTAGTTGGGCCAAGGTTTCACTCTTAGTTATTCTCCAAAGTACTTGTGCTAGGTATACCTCTGCATTGGCCATACTGGTATTCCAATTTGGATCATATAGTCTTTTGCCGAAGTCCACAAGATAATCTGTTACATCAGTTGGGATAAGATGTCTGCATGCAAAGTGCTGCCTGTCAACACTTGAACAGGATGTGACTACACAAGTAAAGTGGGTACTTCGGCAGAAAACTATATAATTATGTCCGAATTGGCAAATCAATGTGTTGCCAAAGCAGAAGGATATCTAGCACAAGTATCCCAGAGAGGAACCAAGTGTGAAACCATGGACAAGCTAAGATCATACATAACATCACGGAAAAGGTCTGGATCAAATGCCTTTGACATGGTATATGCAATAACGTCACACAATGGGCCGTATGTATAAAAAGTAGTAATTACTTGTAAGGAAGTGCTTCAAGCACCAGCAATTGGTTGTCAAGCGTAATGAAGCTCATGCAACAGGTGAAAGAAATTACTTAAAAACGTATGCATAAAAAGGACCTTTTCCTTGTTCTGACAAGAATTTCCTTGGGTTTTTTCAAGCTCCTCAATACCAGCTTGAGCGCTTTTGCTTAATTATGACATTTGAGTTTAAAACATGTCCATGCTCGTATTTAGACCAAACCAAAGCTGCACAAAAGGAGAATAAATCAAGAAATACTTTTTCTGCTGAATCAAGAAAAAATTGGGGGAAAATATTTCAGGAAGGGGGTTAAAGATTTAAATCAATCCTGGAGGAACGTTGCTGGAACCGTGGCCGTCTTCAAAGTGTATTAACTACGTTGCCGCCGATTGTGAAGATGGAAGGCTCTTCCATACGATAATCGCACTCGTGCGGATCCGGCCTTTGTTGTTGCGCAGCGCCGTGACTTGCTCATTGTATGATTGTGGCAAATGCAAGAAAACGGTTTAAAGGAAAATCAGATCGTTTGAACTAGTAAATCGGGAGCTCTGTTGATTGAAAATGGTATTGACATCTTCTTTATGGATAAATACATGTCTGAAAAAATAAAGCCATAAAATAATGTTATAGTGTTGGTAAAATTGTGTAAAAATGCGAACGCCTTTCTTACCATATTATTGAAAGTCCTGTAACCGACAATTCACAGAATTTGACCTGATTGTGAAGAAGCGCCCTCCTGTGATTGCTTGCGCTAATCGACGGCGGAGCTAGCTGAATTTTGGCAAGCGCGCTCTCGTAGGCCTAGGAATCTCCCTAGCGTGCCGTATACAGTGCATCTTACACGAGAATCCTTAGAACACATAAGATGTTATAGCAGCTACTCAGGGATATCAGTCGAAGTTTGATTTAGCCTGGCCGTGCTGACTAGTACCTTACTATGCGGCACGTGTGCGTCGGATTGACTGTGCGCCACTCTACCCCACTCAGCGCAGTTTAGGCCGCGCCTCTGGCCCACATACAGCGTTATAAGTAATTCGCATCTCCTATGCCCACATACGACTACCTCAGAACTATGCAGCTGCGCTGGCTGGTACTACGCGAACTTTGACAACCGTCCAAGGAAGGTGCTGTGGTGGATGCCGATTGAATACGTAACATGCCGGTTCATATCATTGCATAGTGTTCAGCTATGATACCATTTATAAGTAATGTATGAATTGTAAAGACGTGGACGTGATTGAGCCACCGCCAAAGTATATACGAGCGAGCCCCGTTCACCGGAGCCTGCAAGTTGGCAACGTAACGTATGTTACTGAAATTCTTGAATGAAACTTGATTCCAATCCAAGGCTGATTTTGAACAGTATTTCGAACTTATACTGCATTGCCTCTATAACTTTGTGAAGTACGAGTTGGGCCGACATTAAGGCCTATCCATGTTCATTTTGAGACAGATCCTCGACCACAAATGCACCCCTATTACAGCCATACACACTACATCGTGGACAAAAATAATTAATAAAGCGATAATGTACATGTAGCACGGGTGACTCGCGAATGATTATGGCATTGTCGTATGGACACAAACTATTGGCTAACATACAAGACTTTTATACTGCTTGTCCGTTTTAGCCATTTTGTTTGCCTAATGATCAAGTGTACTTTATTTTCATAGGAATGAACTAGAACCGAGAGAAAGAGGGGGAGGGGGCTGGTTAATCTCGGCATGTGTGACCGTAGTGGATCAGGCAGCAAATGGATGCGTTATTTTTTTTTGGAAAGGGTGGGGGGGGGCTACTTTTCAATCTACTGATTTACATTTGGAACCTGAGCCCCGTGAGGAGGGGGGGGGCATTCAAACTTACAAAGTGATACATTTGGCCAGGCACTGAATCGAAACATCGGGGCTCTGAACGGCTTGACTAAAAAGGAGGTCTGACGATCTGGAACTGAAAATCCAATTTTCTGTGACTTGCCTGAAATTAGAATGCCGCTGGAACAGGAAATTTGGGTTGAAAAATGGGGGTCTCAACCACGGCAACAATCGGCACATACAGGTTTACCGACATTATTAGGCTACCATGTTCATTTGAGCACAGATCCTCGACCTACAAAATGCATCCCTAGCACCTACGATCTGGACAACAATATTGATAATGACTACGTACATTTAGCATGGGTGATCGTGAAGATATACAGCTTGTCGTACATTCATATGACAAAAATATTGGCTAAAACATGATTTAATACTGCTTTTCGTTTAGCAATTTTGTTTCAAGGATCCGAGTGTACTTATTTTCATGGAAATGAAAATCTAGAATCTGAGAGAAAGAGGGGGAAAGGGGGGGCTGGGTATGTAAGATGTGTGGCGTAACTGGATCAGGCATAAAAATATGTTATTTTTTGGGGGGGGGGTGGGTGGCTCCTTCAATCTATTGATTTACATTTGAACCCTGCAGTCCCCGTGGAGGAGGGGGGGGCATCAACTTACAAAGGCTGATTGTCCACTGAAATCGAAAATCAGCGGCTCTGAACGGCTTGAGCTAAAAATGGGTTCGATCTGAAGCTTGGAAAATCAAAATTTTTCTGTGACTTCTGAAATTTGAGATTGCTCTGGAACAGAAATTTGGGTTAAAATGGGGGTCTCAACCACGGCACATTATGTATCTGAGGTGCACCCCCCCCCCCCGCGTGAGCCAAGGAGTTCCGCCCGCTGCATAGAAATAGATAATTTTACGCACCTTTTTCTGCTTATCAACGCCTAATTTCTCACTTCAGTTCCACCTCCCTGAAGAGTGGCAGCCTCCACTCCACACCCAAGTTAAGTTCACCTCCGCAAGATGTGCACCTCCTCATGCCCAAACCAGCCTGCCCCTGGATTGGGGGGGGGGTGTTTGAACAATAAACATTCATGACCATCATGATGGTTTGGAATGTATCCTCTGCTCTCTCATTATAACTGCAAGTATGCACCACTTTAGCATCCACCCCTACTATTTATTAGTGTTCATGCGCAAGGTTTTAAGGTCCATGACTAAAAGAAAATCTGTATTAAACATAAAGTAACACCTTCAATGCAAGATCGCCCAAATTTTACTTCGTATTTTTTATTTTGTTTTTGTTCATAATTTTTTTTTTTTTTTTTGAAAGAGCAGATAGTTTTTAGACCAGTCAAGTTTTTGCTGAAGGTAATATCTAGACAATTTGAATGTTCATTTTTTGCTTTGCCCATTAAAAACATAACTTAATTTCTCGCTCCAAAAAAAAAATAATAATTTTTGGAGTGCTGTAGTTTCTATGTATCATCGCTGATTTTGAAAGGAAATAATGATAATTTATGCCTTCAAATCTAACTGTTTCACATGTTATTGTTACTGGCTGTACTTTTTTTCATTGTTTTTCATATTTCAAATTTCTGCAAAAACCTGCACCCTTCTGGGAAAGTGTGTTCTACTTTGCTGTGCGATGCGCAAATCTCCATTGGACATGCCTGTCTTCATCCGTCTGTTCTATCGCACCATGCCAACCTGGTTTTCCTTTGGCTTAGCTTCGCATACCCGCGCATACTTGAAAATAAGCCAAACTTATCACCACATGCACCATCCAGTTTGACTCGGACCTCTTCAAGCACAGAAAAAAATCCATGTGTGGTTCATGTGATCCAGGAAAATGTCGTCCTACTTCAATACATCTTCACCTTCCTTCTCCGTGATGGCATAACAATCCTGAAAAAGTTTCAGCACCGGCTGGCTCTCTGGTCAGGGTGGATACAATCCTCCTTGACATTTCACCAACTGCTTTCTCTCCACCTTCTCTACAATATAGAAGAATGTTAGTTTTACTTGTAAGTTGTGTGATGGTGTCCTTTCAGCAATGTGATAGTCATTCAACTTTTATCATCTATTGCTGCCATTATCCTGTTAAATTTGGAGCATAAATGAGCATTACTTCTTATGATTGTAATATAAATTGTTATCTTTAATCTGTCGAAGACACATCCCTTTTCTGTTTATTCGTAGAAAAAGAAATGATTTGTTTTAGTTTGAGAATAAAACATACGCTATCTTTGTTACAGAGGGGGGGGGGGTGTGACGAGAATTATCTTAATTGACCTGCTCTCTACTTCAATAAAAGAGGAGCTACCCTTTGTATCACATAAAATTAAAAATCATGTGATACTGTATCAAGTTTTCAACAAGTTTGACTGTACAAAGAATCATTTGATGTCAGTATCATGAGTACATAGCAGTCTTGTGTCTTGTATAGAATGTGTATTTGATATGTCAAAGTTTGTGTGTTTATGAACACATTTCACTAAACAAGGTTTTCATGTAACATTCTCTCTCATCTATTTTAAAAAAATTTTTTAGCTCACCTGAACGAAAGGTCAAGTGAGGCTATTTGCGTCGGTTTGTCCGTCTTCTGTTTCGTTCGTGCGTGCGTAAGTTTACAACTTTTCATTCCTCCAAAGTCATATGATTTGGCCCAAATTTTGGAATGATTCCTTAGGGTGGGGATTCAAGTGTCTCAAAATTGTACACCTGGCCCCTCCTGGGGCCAGGCGCAGGGCCATAAAGCGGCCATAAAGTAGGTAGTTTCATACTAATCTTTCTAGATCCAGACATAGTAAGATTACTTACCTTTGGTATGTGCGAAATTATGTCCTTGAATAGACAATGCCCAGGTCACCGGTGGACCCTTGTTGGAGCAGGGCCCTATGGGAATAATTCACAATTCACATCATGGATTAGACCAAACTTGGTTTGAATGATCGGGGGGAGGGGGGGAGTAGAGGGTTCTGGATAGTAACTGGCTCCGCTGGGGGCGCCAGGGGACAGGCGCCATAAGGGCGAAACAAGGAACTTCTGACCACACAAGCCATCTGTAAAACAAACTTGGGTGGCTAGATTGCATAACAGGGACCTCAATGTTATTTGGGGGTCAAAAGTCGCATATTGAATTCACAAGGGTCAAATGAAGTCTTTGGCACTAGGATGGTAATGCCCTACATGTATAGTGACCCGGCAATGTTGATATTGAGGTCAGAGGTTGCATAAGTAGGTCAAAGGTAAATATTTAGATACTGGAGTGCAATCTTAATTTATAAAAACTCAGATGTAGCTTAAATTTTAACTTGGAGAAATCAGATTATATTGGCAAGGGATGTAAATGTTAACATGTATTTGCTCAGTTGTGCCTAGATATCTCAGCTCCAAGGCCCAAATACCTATATGTTGCAATGATGTTTTTTTTTTCTGTGGTACATATGAGAGTTGCAACTTACCTCAGGTGAGCATTCGTCCCACATCCCCCCCCGGGCCTGTTCATATTTACATTCTGGTATTTGGATTGTCCATACTTGTTTATGGCTTAACATTTCTGCTAATTTGTTGAAGTATATTCATGCTGGTGTATCTTGCTTGTTGATGTTCTTCAAGCTCGCCATGAGACAAAGGTCTCATGGCATGTATGAGCTAAATGCGCTCACTTTTTGGTGTGTAGTGCATAACTTTTACAGCACTTCATCTTTTACAATGCGTTTTTATGGCATTTAGCCCTAAACTTGGCGGAATAGTTTCAAGGTCCTCAAAATGGTACATCCTGACCCTACTATGGGCCTAGAGTAGGACCCTGAAGGCGCGAAGAAGTAATTTCCAAACATCTCTTAGATCCAGGGAAAGTTTAGCTAGGTCACATTGTAGATACTGTTCCATGTGTGATGGATTATTGTTGCCTCATGACAATCGCCCAGGGTAGCCACCGTTTGACCTGAGGAAACAAAGTTTTCGGGGGAGGGCTCTAATAGGGAAAGTTCACATTCACATCAAGTGGATTTAGGCTTTCTTTGGAGAGGGGTAGAGGTTCCTGGAATAATACACCAGCCTGGCCCCAAGGTGGGGGGGGGGCAAGGGCGCCATATAGCAAACTAAGGAACCTTCTAACACAAGAAACACATTGTTGACTCAAACTGTGATGGGCAGATGCGTAACGAGGGACGTCAATGACACTTTTGTGAAAGGCCACAGTAGGTCAACAGGTCAATAATAGCAGCCTGCCATTTCTACTGGGTTGTGGTCAGTCGATTTTAACTAATCCACCTAATCAATTTAAGACGCACCGCATTTGACCCGCCGGAATGGTGCATCATGGGTGGTTGCCATTTACCAAACAAATTTGTCTGATTTGCCTCAATTATTGCAGCATAACTTGACGAAACGGCAGTCGGATTTTGATGTAGCTTGTCGATTGTAGTGTAATCATGAGGCACCAGTGAACCTAAAGATTTGTGCAGCCGAAACGTCAAAGGTCGCAAGGGCATAAATCATGTCTGATTTGGGCTCATATGGAATAACGTGGAGCGGAACAGCTAATTGGTTTTTTAATGTAACTTGAGTGAAGTATGTATTATAGGCACAATGAACTGATTAGATCAAAGGTCACCGGGCGCTAAGATATTGTTTGATTGCTCATTACTGATCATATGGTGCGAGTTAGTGTACTTGGAGACGATACTAATATAAGGCACTTATTCAATTTTGAGTCAATATGTCGAAGGTCATACATGTAAGGACCGTCATCATTTCGAATTAAGCTCAATTGTCATGTAACATAAAACTGCTTATTGGATTTTACTGTTAATTGTCAATAGGTCAACATGGCTTATCATATCTGCACCTGGTCTTGCTTCCATGGTAAGCTTGAGGCCTTTCCAATTTACATCAACTGGATGGATGTGGGAGGCAATAACCCATCGACTGCTCAGTCAAACTGTTTTAGTTAGAAGTGAATTTATGGCTAAGCCTGAAATGAGCTTGTTTACATCAAATTTCAAAGGCTGTTTCAGTTACTTCCATGTCAAGGTACATCAAGTTAGCAAAGTGGAAGGATGTATGTAATTTTCTCTTAATTTGGTCGCTACAATGTTCTATTTATTAATGAAAATATTTATCATCTGACCATTGTAGATAATTTTGAACAATTTTAACATTCTCTAATATGATATATATTCCTATTCTATTATTTAGTAGATTATTTATATTCATGAACTCAAAATATATTCTAAATATAAAATATTTTGTGTTTTCTAGTTTGGTTGGTCCAATTGATTTTGTTTGTAAATTAGTTTGTGTGAAGTCCATGTTGTGTCCACCACCCAGTCTTGCATTCATGACTCCACGTCGAGTTGATGAACAGACACATGTGAGAAGTCATTAGCCTTTGTTAGTCCTTTGACGTCATAATCACTGCCCGGATAAAGATAATGAGGAATGTTGGCGAATATTGATTTTGTATGTGGATCTTCTACCAATCCAGAAATTTTGAATTTCTGTGAAATAGGATACCTTCTCCATCCGCCTCCAACACACACAACCACACCACACACACATCCCACACACACACACACACACACACACACCAACACACACCACACACACAACATCACAACACACATCCACACCACACACTCACTCACAGACGCACACAGCATCACACCTCTTGTTTGTTCAGGCATCTTGTCTTGCTTTTTTCTTTACTTTGCTCCAAAAAAAAAGTTTCTCTCCACTTTAAGTTTACCCAACTTCAATTGCTTATAGCGCTCTTACATCACTTTTACTTCAGCTGATATGCATTATAACGTGGATGTGTAGTCCGGAAAGGGGGTGGGGGACACTGTCATTCCATAGGTGTGCACCATGCGCGTCATGGACTTTCAAAATGGACGGCAGAAACAAGTGATTATCATTGATTCTCAGAATACTAAACAAGTATTCAATCTCTAAAAAGATACTCTTTTAAAATTAAACCTGTTTAAAGAAGCATACCCTTTGTTCTGATTTTGATACCTTTTCACTGTCGCGCGCGGTACATTGGCAGATGCGTGAGAAACGACCCTTTACGCCGTTTTTCACTCACGCCATGTGTACTTCTTACAATGACAGTTCCTCCCCACTCCCGGGGTGTGTTTTGGTATAATGTGGGTGCCAAGTTGGTAGTGGATGCTGGCTTATTTATAGAAGGGAGCTTGTCAAGAAGTGGATAGCTCAAAACAACCACAATTCGTTCATGGAGAAAAAAAATGATTGCTCAAAATTGAATGATTTTGCAATTAGCTTCCTTTCATGGGCGCAACTCCACGAAGAATT
>JZLH01S0396350.1:0-17536 GCA_001188425.1 Eucidaris tribuloides | reverse complement strand
TATCAACAGTCTATCTTTTTTGGTACTATATACACATGAAGTGTAATTCTGGATATTAATATCATAAAAAGCGTGATTATTTCCCTTTAAAATGATGTCCCATCTGCCATGATTATGGATGGATGATGGATTCATGAAATGTGCAAGACATTTAAATAAGGGGCCAAGTGGAAAGTGAAAAGCTGTAAAATGCACACCAGTTCAGTATGCATTTGTATGGGGAGTGAATTGTGTTTAATGATATTGTGATGGTTTTAGTAAAGTATTATGTGTCGATCGATGGAGGGGACCTTGCTAAATTGCCAGAATCCTAATAAAACTCAAACACAATAATAATTTGACAATTACCCATTTAAATCTCATTTCATATTCAAAACAGAATCTAAAAACAACACATAACACTTCATTAAAAACCATAACATCATTAAACATAATCCACTCTCCATACAAATGAATGCTGAACTGGTTCTGATAACAATGCATTTTGCAGTTTTCACTTTTAACTTTGAGTTTTGATTTGTATAATCATGACGAGAAATTTGTAAAATAATCAATGATGCACTACGATTTTTTTAACGTATATGGCATCGTACGATCGACACAGGACGTCGCATCGAATCTGTGCGCTGATCTTACATTCATCGTACGATATTGGGTACTTGAGCGCTCAAAATGACACAATCTCCATGTAGCCCCTGCACGATATCATACGATCTCTGTACAATATCGTACAATCTCTGTTCGATATCGAACGATATCTGTCGAGGCTGAGGAGACTGCAGAGCTATCGCGCACGATAGCTGTTAGATCTCTGTACAGCCTCTGCACTTGCCCTAACTCAAGGGCCCATACAACAAATCGCACGATGCTCGTAGATAATGAGACCCCGTAGCTATCTGCGATGCCCCCTAAATCGCACGATAAATCGTAGATAAAGTTATCGTACGGTGTCCGCACTCAAATGTGACCTAGACTTTTACTGGCACACCGTTTATCACGGCGAAAGTTTTTTCATTGTCCCATGTCATTAATAAGGTGTTATTTGGCAAAACTGAATGCTACATAACCACTGGCGTAGCCAGGATTTTTCAATAGGGGGAGGGGGGAAGATGTGGAGGATCGACTAAGCAAAGGAACATATTCCCATCCTCCCCCCCCAAAAAAAAAGATTGTTTGCCTTTAAGTGACAAAACACATGGGGTCGGTAGGTCGGGTCAGTTTGTTTTTCTCTTGATTTTGTTTAAATTCATTTTTGTTCGTTTTTTATCGGTAGAACAGGATAGCTTTAGGGAGGGTCTGGGAGGGGGTTTCCTCTCCCAGGCTCAGAAAAAAAAATGCATTTTCACCTTTAAAAATCTATATTTTTGGCTCCCTTTAGCTACAAATCAATCTGAATATTTCATCCACTTTCAATTCATTATTCTGGCTAAGACATAATGCAAGAATAAATGGTAGCGCAAGGCACTACAAAACCATTCAACATATACACTAAGAAAAATAGGCTCAACTCTGCACTTTTAAAGGTGTAGACCAATGTCACACTGGGAGCACCATTAACAGTGCAAATTTTGCACCTTTCTGAAAGGTGCAAAGTTGCACCCGAAAGGTACAAAGTTGCACCCGAAAGGTACAAAGTTGCACCATCGAAAATAAAAAAGTATTCTTCTTTTTCTTGTCAAACTGTGTGTGTTTGTGTGTGAACCGCAATTAACGTTCATTACAGTGTTATTTATAGCTTTTACATTGTAATACACTTTACTAATTAACATTTACAAATATCAAAAACTCGTACAAATATGACCTTACCGGGGCTTGAACCTGCGACTTTCCGCATGTGAGACGGACGCTCTACCCACTTGGCGAACACGCTGGCCGTGAAGGTGTGTATTTTTACATAATTATATAGTGTTGAAGCCGAAGGTGCATTATTTCATCCTTTAAGGTGCAAACTTTGGACCTATAGGCCGTTTTCGTAATATATTCAAATTCTATGCATACCTTTTAAACAAAGGTTGTTTTGACAGTGAACCTGGAAGCTTGTCGGAGCTTGTCCGACATAGAAAATGGTATTAATGTATGCAAGTTGAATTTTCCGTATTGAAATTGTATTCATAGAAACAGATGTAGAAATAGCTCACACCAGGCTTTGGAAGAGAAAACATCCATGAATTTGCATAAATGAGCACCTAAAAGGTGCAAACTTGCAAACATAATGGATTGGGGCGAGCGCTCAGCCGTGAAAGATGCAGAATGGCTCATATACCGCGGCAGAAATTGCTCTGCACCTATTTCCGCAAAGTTGCACTTTGTGCGCTCCTTTATTTTTTATAGTGTGTACACAATATTCAATTTTGCGGCACATCTCGCGCAAAAAATTGCTAGCCTAAATTGCAAAAAAATTGACACTTTGTTACCACGCCAATGGAAATATTGGGAAAAACCCATTGTTTTTCCCCCTTCCCCAAAAAACAGATAAATTGAAAAATGATATGTTAAACCAGGGAGTTGTCTATAACAGTTCTCTGGTTAAACAAGTAATGTAAGGCACCACAAAAACCACTAAACTTACACAATATTCAAGTTTGTTGCGCGCCTCGGGCGATAATTGCTACCCGACATTGCAATTTTGCACGTATAGCGCACCGAAAATTTTTACATTTTATTACCACGCCAATGGAAATATTAGGACAAACACATTGTTTTACCCCTCCCCCCCCAAAAAAAAACCCTGATAAATTATATGTTTAAGAAGCAGTGCGAGCACTGCAAAACTATTAATTGTATCATTCTATTACCACGATAATGAAAATATTAGGGCAGACATATTGTATTGCTTCCCCCGCAAAAAAAACCAAACAAATTGAAAAATTATATGTTTCACAACCAACGTAAGGCACTACAAAACCATCAAACCTACACAATGTTCTGGGTTTTTTTTTACGCGCTTTGCAAGAAATATTGCTAAAATATGTATTACTATAATTTTGCGCGCGAACCGGGCCGAAAATTTTGACATTTTCATACTTCCCCCCACAAACAAATTGACAAATTGAATCATTCTTAAAACGTAATGCAAGAATAGCGCAAGGCGCTACAAAACAATTGTACCATTACACAATATTTAATTTTGCGGCACGCCTTGCGCGAAAAATTGCTAGCCTATATTGCAATTTTGCGGGCGGAGCACGCCGACAATTTTGACATGTTATTACCACGCCAATGAAAATATTGGCCCCCCTTATCCGAAACATGGATTGACGCACCTGCGTGTGTGCCGTGATTTTTCTGTGATGTATATTTTTAATAGTTTTCTTTTGTGGCTGAATGGGGGAGGGCATGCCCCCCCCCCCCCGGCTACGCCAGTGCACAAAACGGTCAATCGGCACGCGTACACTGTAAAGTTCCACCACCTTCCGGCTCGAACACAGACTGCTCTGCTGTCAATGTCTTCCCTCGTGCATGGGATAAGCTACCGGAGTCACTGAAATCGGGGTTGGTTGAACTTTCTCTTCAGGCGTGGCTTGGTCGACTGAAATCACATGTATACAGAGCAAATTACTAGTGGAATATTATGTGATTTAACCTTATGTAATGAATTTAAATTATCTGACATAGGGCAGAACAGAGTTCTAACATGATACAATGCGATGTGATCATGTTTACTTACTTTAGTGTTCTATCTATTCAAATCTATTCACCGTATATCACAAACCAATTAAACAATTTTGTCCACATCAATAGAACCAACCAACCCATCTCCCCTTACCTTTGTTTGAACTGTGTTTTGCACTCAGGATTGTTATCAATAGCACACCACTTATGTTCATTTTACCCAGCTGCAATATATCGTGTACATATTTCATAAGTTGTTATATATTTAATCATAATTATTTACCTTATTTGTAAGTTGTCAGTTCAATTTAGTAGAAAAATTAAATGAATCATAAATGAATAGAAACTAAATTTACTTCCTTCTAACAATGTAAATCAGTAAATCGTCGAATTACAATTAAATATTATTTATCGCAAACCATGATGCCAATTCAAATTTTGACTGTTGTCCAGTAGTATTTTAAACATATAATAAGTGTAGTCTTTTCATGGATTTAATTATGAATATCATCATAATGAAGCATTTTTATATGAGTGTATACATTGCTGTGCCGTTGAAAATGAGAAGACCTGAAATCATCTATTACAGAGCAGGTTTCTAGCGTGATACAATGCGATGTGACCATACTTGTAAAGAGTTATTCTATTCAAATTTATCAACAGCTATCCCGATCCAATTAATCTTGCTTAAAACACTTAATTTAAATCAATCCGTTCAATCAACCATGTTCTTGTGTCTTGTTGGAACTCTGTTCTGCAATCACATAATCTGAGACATTTATTATTTTCATTTCACCCAGCTTCTTTGAAATACCATTTATGCACTTTGTATCTTGTTTTATATTGAACCATTGTGAATTTTACTCTTATTTAAGTCGTCAGACCAAATTAACCTAATAATTAAGTATTGACACTTTGGGCGCTGGGTTGTTTTGGACTTGCAGTATTTGTATAACCTTTCAAAAAATGTACGTTTTTCTATAAAAATCCAAAGTTGGTTCAATGTGTCTTCATTTTACCATGAATATTATTGGTAGGAACTTTAGTGACGTTTGTCATTGGAACTGATTGTCTTCTTGGCACACCGGTGGGCCGATAGCACCCAAAGTGTTAAAGGAATTATAAATATATGGAAGCAAATGTTCACTTTCATTACCCAATGAATCAATCAAATCGTCAAATTACAATTCAATATTATTCATCTCATACCACGATACCAATTTCAAATTTTGATTATTGTCCACTTTCTTTTTTCTGTAGTTGATTCAATTTTTGAAGGTTTCAATGTCCCAGGGACCCAAGTAAAAAAAAGAAGGAATTCATATTTGAATATGTTGTGTACACACTGTTTTGCCGCTGGAAGTGGGGGCCAGAGTTGAAATTAACTTTTATTTCTATCCCTGGCCTTCCGGCGGCATACCAGTGTGTTAATTATTTTTCAAACTCTATTGTATGTATCATTATGTGTAATATTGGTTTTTTATCTGTGAAGTTTGTACAAATTTTATTGATGCATAATAATAATAATATTACTACTACTACTACTACTACTACTACTAATAATAATAATAATAATGATAATAATAATGATAATAATAACCATCATCATCCTCATCATCATCATCATCATCTTGAGAGTATGGGATGTGATTCCCTTCCTTGGATATTTTTTTTTCACATTTTCACCTCAAAATTGTTTAGCCCTATGTAAGTTTAAGGATTGCATACTCGCTTCTTGTTAGACAAGTAAGATGGTTGTTGATTGGTGATCTCACAGTGTCTGCTGGGGAGTCCCTACATTATTAACCATGTTTACTGCTAAAAATATTCTAAATATTACCATTGGCGAAAGTTGGTAACATTATAATTGATGGCTCATGCTGAAATTATTCACTCAATAGATAGGCCTAAGAAATCGGGAGGGCTTGAGAAAGGGTTCACCTCCCAGGGTTAGAACACATAGAAGGTTTTCTTTCGAAAACGTACATTTTTAGCCCCAACTAATATGTAATTACCAGTTGTCACAAAAGTGTGGTGATTGTTGATTGGTAACTGGGGGCGGGGCACTGGAAGAATTTTTCCCTCGTAGAGTATGAACATTTGAAATTTTTACCTTCAAAAATGTGTATTTTTAGCCTGGTTAAACAAAAAAAAATAGGGACCTACGTGAAATTATGCTAATAAAGTGTGAGAAAAAAAGCAACACAAGGACAATGTGTTTTATTCAAAGGATTGGATAATTTATGAAGTTTGTTATTAGCAGAAAATGCCCCCCCCCCCAAAAAAAAAATGTATTAAATACCAGTAACCGTTATAAACCACGCGGATTACCAATAAAAACAGACTGTGACGACATTAATAGTGTTACGCGGATACGTGGATCACCAAAATACTGACAACACACAAACAGCATCTGCAGCAAAGAATAATAAAACATCCTTTTCACTCCCAAACAAATTGGAATCTTGCAGGTAACACGACGCCGTTGATTGGACCAGACCTTAGTGAGAAACACCATTCCCTATTGAGGTTGACAGAGCCATTGCCAACTTCTGTCCCACGAGGAGCGCTACTTTCCATAGAGGTTGACGCAGTGCCTCAGAACCAGTACCCCACTGCGATAACCCAGATAATGCTGTACTTCCAGAATCCAGAAGGAAACATTGATGTGGTGGAAATCTATGACAGTGCGCCACGTGCGCCAGGGTCACAGCCAAGGGTCTTTCACAGAAGTATTGTCTATCGTGTACCAGAAAACAGCCTTCTGGGAAGACTCGAAGTTGGTTGGTCCAGTGCTTTGCAGAACACCTTTGAAGATGCCAAAAACAGCTTACTTCAAGGTAGAGCAGAGCGAAGTATACTCGGGACAATTAAAATTACCATACAGGGTAAGTTCGAAATGCTCCGAAAAATGTAGAAAATGCACGTAAACACACACACACACACACACACACATACACACACACACACACACACACACACACACACACACACACACACACACACACACACACTCACACAGCACAAACATACACACACAAACACAACATACAAGCGTTAACCAAACCGTTATGCAATCAAAAACAAAACACAATTTACATCTTCCAAAACCAAAAACCAACTGCCTGTATTATTCGTAGAGAACGATCTAATATCGGGGGGGCGTTCATTTGTATAATCAATTGCCTTTAGCAGCTCTCGAAAGCTCTACGCACGGTAAATTTATTCAACTTAACATACAATATTAGCATTAAGCAGTGTTCACAAGTATATTTATCAAATGATATACTAGAATAATCAAGAAAGAGAAAAAACTGGGACTGTTGTTGTGTGGTGTAAGGTGTGGGTTTTCTTCGTCGCTGTTTATTTGTTGTGTTTTACTGTCTGTTAGTATAATAGCCCCGTTTTGTATATATTTCGTGTTATTTTCTGTTGAATTTGTTGTAGTTGTTGTTATTGGCTGAGTTATTTTTTTTTCTTCTTGCTTTATTTTTTAAATATATATATTTTTCGGTTAGTCGTATAACATCTGGTAGTTTACTTCATGTCGGACCCCATGGAAGACACAGTGGCATTTTTGAAATCCGCTTGAAATTGGCTATCCGCCGTAGTATTGCCCGAATTTTTAAATTGTAAATATTTATGATGCTTTGCTATTATATTCTCATTTATTGAACTATGGAATAAAACAAACAAACAAACAACACACGCGCGTGCGCACGCACACACACACACACACACACACACACACGTACACACACACACACACACACACACACACACACACACACACACACACACACTAAACACACACAGCCTCCACAAACACACTTATTCAAGACAGAAAGGGGGATACGTTTGTCTTATCACCAGCCTGATTATTTCTCCACAATAGTGGGCGAGCATCATCATTCATGTAGAAAGTCTTGTGTGCATGTTTCATTGTCATCTTTGGATGACCGTAACTGTCTTGCAGTGGCGTAACTAAAGGGGGGGGCACGGGGGGCACGTGCCCCCCCACCCCAATCGTCCGAAAAAAAAAAACCGAAGGGAAAAAAAGAAAAGGAGACAAAAGAAAAAGAAATCTGGGGCTAGCCGTGATAGAAATTGGTCTTAAATCCCCTTTGGAACTAGTTTTATTAGAGTCCTCCTGTTAATTATACTTGTTGTTTTATTGCAAAGTTATTGAAAACTGCTTAATCTATTATTAGCTATGTTTGTTTACTCAAAGTTGCAGCGAAGGTTTGTGCAACAACATGAATATTTGGGCGGTCTCACGTATATTGTTAATCGTGGCAGAGATGCCATATCCTGTTCAGCATCGTTTTCCATTTCGCAAGACATCTACATGAGGTAAAGTCACTCTTCTCCAGAGTGATGTAGTCCCACGGGGGTGGGGGAAGGGGTACTCACGTATATTTGGTATACGGGGATGTGCCGCTGGGAAGGGTGACTTTTTCAAAATCCTTGGACATGGGTCCCCTTTTCATCAAAGAGATCCTAAGACATGGGTCCCATTTTTATTCTTTTTTAATTTTCGGCGCGCTTCGCCTGTATACAATGAAACACTCACTAATTTCAAATTTTCGGCACGCTTCGCGTGCAAACATATCATATTTTCAAATTTTCGGCGCGCTTTGCGCGCAAACATATGATATTTTAAAGTTTTGCCCAAGCGCGCCAAAAGTTTGTTAACCCTTAGACATGGATGCGTATTTACGGCAAAATTACCCTTAGATGTGGGTATGGGTTCGGAGTTCTCAGTGGCACAGAGTACCCCCCCCCCCCGGGGGATGTAGTGAGCTGAAATCCAGACATTTCATCGCTTGCAGAGAAAATGTGATCTTGTAGGCCGTTTCATAAATCTGAATGTATGTTTTAAATCTTTGACGAGTGTATTTCTAGCATTGATAGGTTTGCTTTGTTTATTAATCGTTGAAATGTTTCAGAACACACATGTAGATATGCATTTGATAAGCAATTGTGCTTGCTATTAATCCATCCGTGTAGGAATAGCGGAGGCAATATTGCAGATACATTCATCCAATATAGGAATTTTGTGTAGAAATTCCTCTTCCAAAATTTATCATCCAATGAGCGCCCTTATGACACATTAATTTCAAATCAGAAAGAGGGGTTATATAACCTGAATAACAGACCCGTAGCCGGGTGGGGGACGTGTGAGTACGCACCCCAAAAATCTGAAACGTCCACTTTGACAAAAAATACGTATTTTAATCATTATAGGTTTTTAATTATTGTTGACTGTTCATTTCACGAAACTATAGTGTTAAGAAAGGGTCAAAATATGCTTATAAAACCGCTAGAACTCGTCAACGGACCCCCGATAAATATCATCACCATGTTCTGAAAATAATCTGCCATCTGCAATTCATAATAAAAAAAATCATACCACAGGAGGGGCAAGAAAGGAGTCTAAAAGTGGAGTGCTTTTTAATTATTGTCGATTGTCCATTTCACAAAACAATAGTGTTATCAGAGGGTTAAATTAAGCTCATAAACTGCAATAACTCGTCACCCTGCAAGGGATTGTAAAGTGGGCCCCTCGACCCTGCCTGTTAGGATGATTAATCCCGTTTTCTTGATATACCCACCCCATGGAAAAATTCTGGATAACGGTGTAAATAAACACTTATAATTCCGTTTTGTTCTCACATTATAGCATAAGTTATTTCTAATTATTTTGAAAGAATACACCACAAAAACGCATTTTTCTCCTTGGAGTTTTAAAGTTTCCCAAACCGCTCGCTCGCTACGCTCACTCGCGGAGATGTTTTTTGAAACTAAATATGGAAATGGCGTTTTTATTACAAAATGGCTGAAAAGTTTTTACACTTAAAAAAAAAATGGCAAAAAACACTATACCACTATACCGTACACTTGGCGTACGCAGCATTTTAAATCCACCATCTGAAAATACCGTTTCGAGTGAGCGATTGGGTGCCCCCCCCCCCAGTGAGTGGACCCACGGTACGCCACTGCTCTCTTGTTACACAATTCAGCATAATTTGGAATAAAAATATAACAACCCAGTCAGCAAATTTATGTATTTGGCCCATGTGGGTTTAACCTGGTCGTAACTGAGCAGACAAATGGGAAGCATCTGTGCAGCCCATATGGTTTACACATGGGCAATTATGGCGTTCACTTGCCCCATTTGAGACTCATCATCCGCTTACACTGTGGGCGCCAAATGGCCGCCCATCCGGGCTATATGGGCTATAATAACAAAAAGTAAGATTAGCTGTCACAGCTGAATTCGTGAAAATTAATTTTGCCCAATTTCTACCTTAATCATGAAATTTAAATAAGGTGTAGCCCTAATCCTCTTAATTCTATCCTTACCCAAAAATGTTCCCCTAAGCAATAATGGCTACTTACACAACATATACCAAGATATTGTTGTTGTTGAAGTAATTCATGTGCAATGTATGCCATGCTTACTTGCGAGCAGATGCAAAGGAATGAGCAGCTTCGGTTACATCAGCTACAATCATCTTTATTTTTCTTTTAACATTTCTGAATAAATATTTCAATTTTAATTACAATTACAATTACAATTACAATTACAATTACAATTACAATTACAATTTTAATTACAATTACAATTACAATTACAATTACAATTGCACTTATAAGTAAAATGCTAGGGTTAAATAAACACATTAAAACAATGCAGGGACCAATTGTGCCCATTCCTGTTTGACAGATATGGTAATTAGTTCATGAATATTCATACGTCCAGTGTAAAATCTCTGTGATATACATGTCGGACCCATCTGGACCGTGTAAAAGTATACGTTTCATTCATCATGTAGCCCGCATCGAATCCACATATTATGCGTTGTTATTCGTGGGTTCTGTGTGCGTAAGCCCATGTAGCCCACACTAAACCCAAATGGGCCCCAGAACTTTTGACAACCGGGAAATTTAATCTGGTTTGGTGCAACCTAGAGGCAGATTAGCATTGTGGTAAATCAAAATTGTTTTGTGTAAACAAAAGTAGGAAAAATCATATTCTGACCTGAAAAATGTTTAGTAGAACCCCCACATAATTAATATTATATTTTAGAAAATGTATAATTATCTTTCTTTTAAGACCAAAATCATGATTACTGGGCATTTTTATCTAATATTATATAACTTTTTTATGAGAAACTGACAGTTTCTTTGTGCGTTGCTATGGTAACAGATGTTTTTACCACTATAGGACAATCTTTGACCTGTTAATTCGTCATACCTCGTGTCGACCACAGCCTTACATGGCACTTCCCGGTGCCTTTACTACCTTTTTCACCACACATATTGCCAGGGGCATCGATCGTTGGTGGTGGTTGCAGGAATGCGGCAGTTGCCCCCTCCCCATGAAAATAAGGTGGAACATATCGTTTTGCCTCAATAATAAAAAAAATATAGTATATAATACAATTATACAATGATAATCGAGGATCTAGCCAAAACTATTCGCATCGAAGGAACATCAAATTGTACGTTTCCCCCGAAGGCCATCGGCCCGAGGGTCGAGAACAGTACTATGGATGATTATGAGTGCGAATAGTTTTGGCTTGTTCCGAGAATGTGTCATTGTATATTTGTTTTATATCTCTCCAATACAGTAATGCTCAGTAGGTCTATACATAATGAATTTTGTAACATAAAGTACGTAGTAGGATCCCCGTCCGAGTCCTGTTCTGCTTGTTTCCTAGAACGAGCCCGCACACGTTGCGTAGCGTAGTAAGGTCCTGCTAATGCTGGCGTAACCTGTCTTGTCAATGTTTATAGTCCATGGGCCAGCGGGGGTGAACCCTCCCCCCCCCCTTAGGGATTTTTCGTAGTTATGTTTTTCTTATATTTCGGACACCCACGGATCAGAATCCACTTGTTTTTTTTTTCTAAGTGGTGCGTGTGGCCTCCAGAGCCGTTTCCATGGTTACGGAGTATGAAAATGCAAGGTTGTACAAAATAGCTTATACCTTTTCTGTAAAACAGTTTTCAAACATGTATGAGGTATGATTTTGAAGGAAATTAAATTCTCAGCATGTTGGTACCAATTTTGATTTTTTTTTTACAATCACATTCTTCATTAAAAAATGGGGAACCCCTTTTTTTAATATTTTTCCGCAAATTGCATATTCATCATGAAATGTGAAATATCTATAAAATGGTCATTAATCAAGTAGATCTGTCAAATTAAGTTTAAAAATGACCTGAAGTATCGCTTAATAGACTGTGAAAAATTGGTGATTATTAAAATTTTTACACAAAAAAGCTATAACACTTCAAAAAGAATAATGAACATATCATCAGAATCACAAAACAAAGTAAATAAGACGTGCGCCTCTGGTGGGTGCACCTGGACAGTTGCTTGCTGGGTTGGTCAAAAGTTTTGCTGTTGCATCAAACATCTCTTTACAATCATCTGAGGTAGTTTCTGCTAAGTTTAGCACTGTATTCATATAGGAAATAATATTTGAATGTTTTGTATTTGATATGAAACAATGTTTTATTATGAATATATGCTCACATATTCAATAATTTCCATGTTGTATCAGTTTTAATGTAATCATCCCACCTAGTCAAATTTATGTCAGCTGACAGTGGTGTGTCAGCAACTGTATAATTATCCTCCAAAGATAGTCCGTGGCCAGAGGGTCTACCGTGCACCCCCCCATGATCCTACTACTTGGTGCCTTTTGTTCATTGGTGACTCCTTCGATGGAAAAAAGATGTTAACAGAAGAAAGAAAACTCATTTAGACTATGTTTTCTTTTCACATATTATTGGACACATGTAAAATCACAACTTTTTCAACAAGTTTACCTGTTTTAGGGCCGCTGAAATCTGGCAGACATTATTGCTGTATCTCAGTAACAACTTGTTCAATTTTCCGTGAAACTTGGAGAAAAGGCTGCATTCTGTCATCCTCTATAGCCATATGAAATTGTATATTCACATCATTTTTCATTCTTGTGTTAATGACGTCATCTTATTTGCATATTCTGAAATTGCGTTTTAACTGGCAAAATTGCTTCAAAAATTGAAAATTTTGGCTACACTTGTCAAAAGTTTTTTTATCTGGATATAAATTGTAGCCACTGGCCTTCCAAAACGTATCAAAAAGTTAGTCTGGACAATACTAAGTTGATCTAAACAATTAAATTTGCAACAAAATTATTTGAATAAGGATGTTGCCGGTTAATTACATATGAGTGCACACGTAAAAATGGCGACTTTTTGAACGAATTTCGCGCGTTTTCTTTGCGGGATAGGTGAAATCTGCGGACACTATATTCGCTTAAATCTCCGCAAGACAAGCTCAATTACAATCAAACTTTCAGATAACATTGATCATGGAATGGTTAATTGATAGATAAATTGGTTGATATTGAGGTTATTGTTTTCTGTCAGTGAGGTCATCTCATTTGCATAGATTCAAATAATGGCTGTTTTTGCTGCTAATCACACATTGCGTGAATAGTAAACAATGTCTAGCCTACTAAACTTGATCACTGAGCAATTATGAAGCTGTTGATGAACAATAATTACTAAATTATCAAGTCTGAACAATCCTCACTCGATTTATGCTATTAATTAGATCAACTCATTTGCATAAGTGGTCTGGAGGTCATTGGCAACAAACAGAAACGTACATAAAATGACGCTTTTGCAGAAATATATGGTGTTTTTATTGGCAATTAGCTGGATTTTGCACGTTATACAATCTTTATTTAGGTATAATAAATCATGTGAGATGTTATTGAAAATTTTGGCGGTACACTAATCTTCATATAGCAGTCAACAAGTGTACATTTCAAAAGTACATTAATTTGACAATTAAGTAATGATGTCAACTCATTGCATTTAAAACTATGCATAGATTAATTGCCAATACTTTGATTGTCAAAAAAAATGTTTCTGTTCCTTATACTTCCAACAGTAGCCTACACTGAGTGATGATTATGGTAAATGACGTCCGTAACTACTAACGATATCAAGTTTGTTAAATTAATATTAATTAATATTAAATAATTTGCATAAGATTGACTTGTCTATGAATAAACATGAAATACAGCACATATGGTAAATAATACAGAAAGTACTGATAGCAAAGTTCACGGGGCTGGGACCCGGCATTCAAATCTAAGAAATCCTGTGGGCAGGCGGTGGTGCAAGGTTGCCATGTCCTAAAGCTCATTCATTGGAGGGCAATAGGCTGTAAGTCATTCAATCCAGAAATCTCTCGGGGGGGGGGGGTTGTTAAGAACCTTTCCAGTCCCTGAAAACTCATAAACTGTTGGTAATGAGGTCACAATCTATCCAATTAAGAAATCCAGGAAGAGACGGGAAGTATGGTATACGTAGTTATTTCGTTCCTTTAACTTATTCAGAGGAGAGGGGATTGACGGGGGGGGGGGTTAGGGGGCCATGAGAACAGTCTGAATGATGAAAGTTAACTTCATTTCAAGTGTTTCCAAATTCATCTCCAATCTTGAAAACTTGATCTGTGGGAGGAAGGGCAACTTCAGAGCCTATCAAACTACTCATGTGTAAACTGGTGTGGGTGGTGTTGTGTGTGTGTGGGGGTGGGGATGCCAAACATTCACTCTTTAACATGGTTTAAAGTTTCACGGAGGGAGCCTTCATGAATAATACGCAGGGTAATTAGTAATACATTTACATGAATTGGGGAGGGAGCTATGCGAGAGGAGTCTACAATAATGATAGTTTAACCTGAGTTTGAGATTTTTGAAATCCATTTCAGTGATGAAAAGTCAGTTAACTGAAAGGGGAAAGAAGGTAAATTGTGTGTACAGCCATTTTAGCATGATCCTGGAAGTCAATGAAACCTAGCCCTACTTTTTATCCAAATCTCTCAAAAAGTGTGATTTTATTGTTCACATAACACTAACAAGTGTGTTGTACTCCAGCTTTGTATTGCTAATAACTGACATTTTCTCCGTGAATGAATCTACACAACAAACTACTAGGCCTAAAGAATAAACATACAATTTCAACAGTCAGTCATGAAAATGTAATTATTAATTATTACATCACACTATAGTATTAATATAGTAGTTAGTAGTAGTAGTTAAAGTAGTATCATCATCATATAATTAATAATTGTTTTTATTATTATTATTATTATATTATTATTATTATTTTATCTATTATTATTATTTGTATTATTATTATTATTATCATTATTATTATTATTATTATCATTAATTATTTTATGATGGGAACTTAAATGCATGAATACTCAAAGAGGTAATGCAGCCAGGCAGGCTTGTCTAATGACATTATACATGTATAAAAGGATCAAGCTCTTATTATTGCAGATATATAAGTTGTAGAAGGGAAGTGAAGACCCAAAGGATGGATCACCTACACAGTAAAGGTTTGTCCGATCCGTGCATTGTAGAAATAATGATGTTAAAAAAAACCAATGACCATAACAGAATAGTGTTTTTAATGTATTCTACTCTTTGTCTTGCCCCCCCTCCCAATCATTCCTGCTGCCTCCTCCTCCTCCTGCTTGAATTCTTTATTCCAGATGGACCTTCAAAATGAATTGAGAACACCATCTATTCCTCACTCTCATTTGACTTTGGGGTGGGGTGCCTTTGAATGCTTTTGCTGTTGAAAGTGTTTTCAGGATGATTAATGATAAGGAAGAACTCGAAATTGTACTACTCATAATATATAAGGCATCCATAGAAGTTAAACTCATTGAAGACCTGTATCCTTCTTTTAAATATGAAACCTCAGTAATAGTTATTAACATGATATAGTCATAATCTCAGATGAAAAGGTAGTATCGTATGGCTGACAGTTCGTTGAATGGATGAATCAGGAAATGCCCTGCCCATCTCCACTCGCCAACCGCCAACCAAACTTTTCTTTCATCAGCATGAATGACTATTTCTCCTCATCTCTCCTCATTCTACGTGAAGGATTTGTGTAAATCTCTTCTCCATATGATCAAGTTTATAGCAGCTGAACTGCTTCAATACTCCGTAGCTTCATGTGAACATCAGCATCATTCCCTCTCATACTCAGAAAAAGGTTGCAGGATCAATTTGGTTTGCCGCATAGGTCATTGGGTGGCAGCCCTGCCGCCCGCCTCTCCTTCCCTTGATTATCGACGCCCTAAACCTAAGAACCGAAGTGCTAACTTATAAGAGTTTTATGGTTGAACCGAATCATCACAATTGACAGAGAAATTGCAATAAAATCTAGATGAGGTTTCATTAATTGATTTGGATCCATGACCAGAGGCACGCGATCCTGACAACTTGAAAAATTAATAATATCAACTGCAATTACCGTTTAAAAAACAAAACCTTGGAAAGCACTATAAACACTAAACTGATAAAAATACCATAAAGTAAACAACAAATGTCCAAATTGTCTCGCAATTGGCGCGCGAGCGCGCCGAGAATTTTGAACTTTATACTTTCACTGTTGCCCTTTCCCCCATACGAAAATGCATCGACGACCCTGATCATGACACCCCGTCCTCGCCTATTGCGACAATCTGATAATTTTTCACTCACTTCTCTTCCGTTTTCAACCAAACTAGATCTTGTTCAGCAAATGAAATCTGTTTCCCAATCTCAAGCTCAGTTACTATTATTATTTAGATCCTCTTGTAATCTCCCTCGCCCAATGTATGTTACCCTCAATTAGTCGTGTTAGGTCTTTTCACATGTAGAAACTTTGACCATGTGAAGACGTGAATGGTTTGCAAACACCTTCTAACACCCCCCCTTCCCCAACCACTGGACACAGTCCATTATTTGATAGCGTGACAAATTTCCATTCTTCCCACTGATCAAAAATTTCAACGGCTGAAATGAATTCCAAACTACAAACGGGAGTTCACAGAATTTAGAATTTAGTCTCATGAGCCCCTCCATCTATTCACCCTACATTCATCCTCCCCCACTGCCATGAAGTATAAAAATACCGAGATAATCACGTTACCATACAAACTTGACTGGATATATTGGCGTGGATGTGTTCTAATGGATAATTTTTTTTTTTAAGACATATTTGAATCTGTTGTCATGAAATATCTTGAAGAAACTGCATGAGATAAAGAGAAAAAAGGAAAATGACTTGTCATCACATTTGTTTTACAGTGACAACTACAATCATTGAATTTTTGATCATTCTTGTATACATGATATAACATTCATTTAACTTTTAGACATCCAGAAAAAAACGTTAGCCCTATATGGACTTTGTAATAATATAATCGCAATCTTGTGTCATGGCAACTTCAGGTGTATCAACCCATCATATTTGTATCGAAATAGAAGAAGTGCGATTGCCCCTCATTGAGCGCCAATTTTAATACTAAACGGATAATAATTTCAAACGCTTATGCGCTTTTTTTTTAAAAAAAAGTTAGCATTTCATCTCTCGCTGCCATGGCAACGGCTCTAGAGGCCCACACCCAACCACTTCGGAAAAAACAGTGGATTCCGATTCCTGGGATTCCAAACTAAAAGAAAAAAAAACATGAATACGGAAAAATCTTAATGGGAAGGGGGGGGGCTACAAACGCTGCCCATGGCCAAAGAAAACCTTACCCACACAACACACACAGAAACCACATATTGACGCAGGATGTATTTGTGATCATAGTCATTGGCAGTTTCTAGGTTTTTTTTAAAGACCTTATGTTGATTCTCGTTGTCATGCGAAAACCACTTGTAGACACTGAGGATGAGAGCATAAACAAAATCACAATGATCTCTCAATAAATACAGTATTAACAGTGAAACACAACATTTTAATATTTTAATGTTTTTTTTTAATTTAAACTTCAAACTAATATACTGTTGCCATTGGCAACGATGTATTAACCCCATCATACTATACATCAACATAGAAT
>JZLH01S0396306.1:7764-23281 GCA_001188425.1 Eucidaris tribuloides | reverse complement strand
GAGTTTGTGAGACTTCAGGTGAGCGTCGTGCCCCCTGGGGCTCTTGTTAGTAAAGTGTCATGTGTTGATGGATGGAGGGGACCTTGGAAAATTGCCAGAATCTGAATGAAACTCAAACACAATGATAATTTCACAATTACCCACTTAAATCTCATTTCATATTCAAAACAAAATGTGAAAACAACACATAACACTTCATTAAAACCATAACAACCATAAACACAATCCACTCTCCATAGTGACAAATGAATGCTGAACTGGTGCTGATAACAATGCATTTTGCAGCTTTTCACTTTTGACTTGGACCTTTATTTAAATGTCAGTTTACACATTCCATGAATCCATAATCATGGATCATTGTAAGGGAAAATAGATGGGCTTTTCAATGATACCAATATCAAGAATTAAACTGGACTTTAATTCGTCACTGAGACGAATTGGTGATCCATGCAGGGTTGGCATATTTCCCCGACGGGTGGGAAATACCGGGAAATACCGGTATTTACCGCCTTTTTACCGGGAAATACTGGGAAATATGAAATATGCTACCATACGGGTGGGATCATTACTGGATGATAATACTGGAATCCAAGATGTTAATAGTATGTTCTCTCAGTGGTGTTTTTGGACAAGTTTGTTTATGTTGGAGTTTGTTCATTAATTACTTTTGATTATCTCTTGTTTTCTTGAAACCAGATTTAGTTAATGTTAGCCTATTCTGGCTCTGGCTCACTGCCCAATGAGCCTGCAGTAGAGCCCTCTTCTGTCATCACGATGCCTCCAAGTCCTATCTTGTCCTGGACAAGACCAGAGGTCTAGTCTATCTTTCAGTGTTTGGATGCTACTAAATGCATTTAGTTACAAGTTCAATTTCAAGCATTCAAATTCAAGAAAAACTTAACTTGGGTTTGGGTAATGGACACTGGTTATTAGCAAGGGCTTTTAAAGAATAGCAGAGTATGGACGAGGTGTAGATATGGACAAGGGAATGGACATAGGGATGCAGACATTGGGAATAATTTGTAAGATGTGGTCTGGGCTTACATAGGCATAAGTAGCGGTTACAGTCTGATAGACCAAGGGTCCAAGAGGAGACTGATTATCGAACAGCGTTAGAGAGACTGCAGGTCCTAAAGCTTTAGACTGAGGGTTCAATGCTGAGGGTCCGAGGACTGAGGGTCCAATACACCGATTATCAAAAAGGATGCAATCGGTCTATCGGACCCTCTGTCTATCAGACCCTTTCCGGCGGCCTTTCGTTCTTTGGCAGTAAAATTGGCATACTTCTGCTCTGGAGGTTCTGCCCTTGGCATCACGGGCCAGAACCCCGTACAACCTGATGGTGGCTCTAATCAAGATTTTGTATGGAACATTTACATGTATTTTTCTAAAGCCTTTCAAGAATTGGCTAACTTGACATTGAAATACAGAATTTTACGGCTCCGCACGGATTAAATCCAAAATCCCAAGGTTATCCCTGGACCCCATCCAAATCATAGGCAGAGTTTTAATTGCCCCCAATCAATTGGGCCTGTTCTTACCTCCCCCCGTTTTATCTTAAACCTGGCATCAGCACTGTGTGTGGGTAATGTTGAATGTCAGGGGTGTCGATCCATTTTTTTGAAATGTTAATTTTTCCATGGTATTCAATTTCAATGGTTTGGAATGATTCTTACATTATGCCCTATGTGTTATATACATGTATTTTTCAAGTTGTCAAAATTATGGGGAGGGGGAGGGGCAAAATAATACATGTTTGTCCCCCCTCCCCCCAATATTTTCATTGGTACATGTAGTTTGACTGCCAGGTTTGACTGCCCCTTCTGAATGCCATCTTTTTAACTTATGAAAAGACAGTTTTTATATCTGCACACATGTTGATGTCCTTTCGGCACATGTGTACAGCGTGGGGAGCTGTATTTTTTGCAGAAAAGGTACAAAAACATCACTTGACTTTGTCAGTAGTGACAATTATTTGTATATTGACAAGTTCTGTAAACTATGGCCAATGCAAGCTAATTAAAATTAGATGATTATTATTTGGGACCAGTTTATTGGTATTGCGTGCCATGCCAAAGCCATCTCTTTCAAGAATAACTCTGATTTATTTGTTTCCTTCTCGAGATTTTAAACAACTTATTTAAAAAATGGAAAACCTTTAGAATGATCTGCAGTCCGAATGAATGACACATGGATTTTTTTTTTCTGGCCGAGGCATGCAAAACTCTTAAAGTTTTTTTTAATAACAAAGAATTTTCTTAGTGTATTTATAATAACATGACGAGCTATTACCTGTAATGCAAGTATGCTCTATAATTTTGCTCATTGAACAATTTAATTGCATTGATGTCTCCAACTCTCCATTAGGATGGCAATCATTTGTACTCTTCTTATTACAACCATAAATTTTGGAATTTTCTTGTTTTTTCATCAAGACAAATTCATAATCAAAATATCAGTCCACTATGAATATTTACAATTGGCAATTCTATTGAATTCCTTCCTTAAGCCATGATCCTATACACGTACATGTACCATTTGGCCAGTGTACAGACTATACACTACATTACAAGTTAATAAGAGTTTCTTTATTGTCCAGTAGGCCCCTTTATGGTACAGTCTGGAAAACTGTCCCAAAAGAAAAGAAAAAGGAACAAAGCAGATAATTGACATTGAGGAAATTTCTTGCATGGTCCTGGTTAGTATTAACATACTGTAGAGTGAATACAAAATTTCAAAATGCATTAAATATGATCCTTGTAGAGGTACATGTAATAAAAATAAATGAATATTTAGAGCAGTTTAGCTATTTAGGCAATTCTCAAGCAATATCTTCTCATCAAAATGAAGAAAAAGTTGTTGAAATTGACTTTTTCGTCTATTTCATGCTTTTTGCCATATTTAGCGGACGGCCTCTTATTTCCCGGACGGTATTTACCGGTAATTACCGCCGGTATTTCCCACCTTTTATATTTCCCGCCCAACCCTGGATCCATGTAACCGCTCCAATCATTAAGACTGTGACAATGTACACCACGTGTCATTGCCTGTTCAAAACTGTCCCTTTACACTCTAAAATTCTCTATTAAACATGAATGTAAAATTTGACGTGTGCGCACGCGTTCGTTCGTTACCGGGTATAAAGTTTGGTTATCATACTGTACGTGATTCCAGTCATGAGATATAGACGAATTAAGATTTTTATTTATGACATCATAGATGACGTCACAATAATTTGGGAAGTAAAATGGTGTCTGAAATCTTATCTACGCATCATACACGTAGGCTATCAGAATACAAGTAATAAAAAAATAGCGGCCATGGTTAATTCTAAAGAGTTATGACTGATTTAAGAATTAAAACTGAATGCACGTGTACGCGTTGGTTGTGACATGTGCACGCACATGAAGCAGTAGTGATGACCTTTGACCTGTAGTTACTGTGTACCAAGTTTGGTTATCTTACTCGACTCCAGTCAAGAGATATGCAGGAGATACGATTTTTCTTTGTGAAGTCGTAGATGATGTCATAACACTCTGGTATGCAAAGTGATGCCTGAAATTTTATCTACCTATTGTAGACTATCAGAATAAGCAATAAAATGTATGGGTCACCGTTAATTCTAGAGAGTTATGAGTGATTTAAAAATATCTGTCATTCACTTCGCGCACATATGCGCGCATTTTTGTTTTTTGGGCATATAAGCAATATTTTGGGTCCTTGTGGTCGGGAAAGGGTTCTAAATGATGGAGAATTCAGTCAGACATCCCAAACCATCGTAAACATGATGGTATTTGGTTGGGAAAGGGGTGCACACGAAAGAAACGTGTGCTTACGCGCGTGCACCAAAATGCTCCAAATGACCTGAAACAGTACTGTTAACAAAAAGTCATTTGGAGCATTTTGAAATTTTGACGCGCCTATACTCGCCCTTGGAGGCGCACGCGTACACGTGGTTAGGTCCCAAAGTTGACCCTTGACCTTAACTTGACCTCTGCCAAATTTGGTTGTTTTATTCGACTGCCGGCCTACATGTAGCTTTTGGCTGATGACGTCATTGATGACGTCACAGACATTGACAGGAGGACATTCTTATGCTAAGTTACAAAACTATTGCCCTCATTGTTCTCGAAATATCGCGTGCACAAGAAGTGACCAGAAAGAAACATGAATAAATAAATAAAGAAGAAAAAGAAAAAAATTCTGATGAAATCTATGGTGATCCGCGGTTATGCAGATTATCAAAAAAGAAAAGGAAGAAAAAAATTCTGACAAAATCTATGGTGATCCGCGGTTACGCGGATCACCAACTATAACGCCAAGAGCGATATCAATGCTCAAAATTGAGTTGCAGAACTTTTTTTAAAGGGTTTACAATGAAAATATAGTTCCATGCAGCCTAAGTTGAGGACTACATGTACATCATGTACCCCGAATCATGCTACATGTATATGTAGCTATACATCATATATGGAAATAAATAGTTAACAGAGAACATTACAGGTTTGGCGATTTAAATCAAAGATTTAGAAAAGAAAATCAGAGATTTGAATTAAATAAACTGATTTATTGATTTAAATCACCATTAAATTATGATTTAAATTGTGATTTAAATTACCCCTTCCAAGAAAAAAAAATCCCCACCCCTGGAGAAGATTCATTTTGTGCGAAACTATACACTGCCTTGTAAGTTTGCTAGGGGAAAGCATACTACATAAGATTTGTTTGTGCACTGTGTGTGTATAACCAGTATAGTGTAGATAAAGAAAAAAAATCTCAGTAATTTCTTGAAATTGCACAGGTAGTGAATGGTACAGGCATACACGTACATGTACATGTACAATAGCGAAAACACAGCACTGGCACTATACATCTGTGTTGCTGTGCCTACCAAATTTTTGTAACCTGGGACGAGAATCATGCTCTTGTATAAAATGTTCACTTGTTACGTACATGTACATGCAGAACGTATCACACATTCTGGGTTACTAATTTTGTTCATACCCCTTATACATGTACATGTACACTAGCATTTCTACAAAGCGTGGGTATACCATCTCAGGAATAACAGATGGTAAAGATGTTGGTAGGGTTGAGTTGAGCATGGCCTAATTTTATGGCATTGCACTCTGGGATACATATACGTGCTGGTCTTATATCGAGTCTAATGATGGAAGTTGTAAAAGTATGTTAAACCTTATGTGGGTGCACCAGTCCACATTCATTTCCAAATGAATCTGTGAATTCACTAAGAGCCAAGTTCACATGTAAACAAATGGGAACTTGGGCCTTGTGAATTCACTGATTCAATTATATACCACTCAGATAAAAAAGAAAAAAGAAAAAAAAGTTAGTTGTGTAGACTCTCCTTTGCATCGTGGGAATTATTTTACTGGTACAACATCACAATCTATGCTAGTATTAGTGTATGCAGGTGTGAAAAAATGTCTGTTAATTATGGGCCTTGGAGCACTTGTAGATTTATGGAAAGAATAAAAAAAATTGCAGCTGGTCTTTGAAACAGACTACATGTAAGTGCAAGTTCATGGAGCTTGCAGCTGTAGTTAATACTTGGGTTTACCATATGCTGCCATAAGCTAAGTTCCTTCCCACCTCTCTATGCTAATGTAGA
This sequence comes from Eucidaris tribuloides, assembly GCA_001188425.1. Taxonomy (NCBI): domain Eukaryota; kingdom Metazoa; phylum Echinodermata; class Echinoidea; order Cidaroida; family Cidaridae; genus Eucidaris; species Eucidaris tribuloides. Next base: position 17,649 of record JZLH01S0396306.1, on the reverse strand, counting down.
AGAATTAAAGTCATTGTGCTTTTCATGCATAGTGGTCATTTACACTAGGCCTACAGATTGAAAATGGTATCTCTCTGAACTAAGCTCAATTCTCTCTGTTAAAGACACAGGCTAACATTGTGGAGCTTCAAATTGAAAATTTGTCAAACTTTGATATCTGAGCTACATACATGTAGTAGGGTTTGAATGGACAAATAAACATCCTAGAATACAAAAGTTTGGAAATTTATGCTGCCACTGGCAAGATATGAATGAATAAACAATTAGTACTCGGGCTGAGTACATGGTAGCCTAGATCTACACACAGTAAGTCTAAGGGAGAAAATGGGCAGTTGAATCCGGTCGCCTTACGATTTTCACTTTGTTAAAGCACTAAATAATCAGTTTGAAATACAATTTTTCAGGGCTTCATTTCTCGACCTTATCAAAGACACTTGAACATGGAGGATTATGTAGCTCACATTTTTTTAAACCGTGGTTGATGTTAGCCTGTGGCTTTAATATTTTGTGTCTTTTAAAACTGCTCTTTAAGATTTTGAGCCTGTATTCTCAATGTTGATGTTCTTGTATGTTGTATTGCCCGGTTTGACACCATTGGCTGTGAGATGGTGAATTTGTAGCTTGTCATCTTTAACTCGAAAGGAACATGCCCCTATTATTACATTTTATTTATTCATTTGTTTATTATTATTATTATTATTGTTATTGTTATTATTATTATTATTATTATTATTATTATTATTATTATTATTATTATTATTATTATTATTATTATTATTATTATTATTATTATTATTATTGTTGTCATTCTTCTTCTTCTTCTTCTTCTTCTTCTTCTTCTTCTTTTTCTTCTTATTATGCCTCCGCAATGAAGTTGCCGGAGGCATTATGTTTTCGGGTTGTCCGTCCGTTACCGGATCTCGTTACCGCGATAACTTGAGAACCCCCAATCGGATTTCGATGTAACTAAGACCAAGTATGTACTATGAGCCACCAATGAACTGATTAGATTTTGGAGCTGAAAGGTCAAAGGTCAAAGGTCACCGGGCCTTAAATATGTCTGATTTGGGCTCGTTACCGCGATAACTTGAGAGCGGCTGGTCGGATTGTCATGTAACTTGGGTGAAGTATGTATTATGAGCCACCAATGAACTGATTAGATTTTGGAGCTGAAAGGTCAAAGGTCAAAGGTCACCGGGCCTTAAATATGTCTGATTCGGGCTCGTTACTGCGATAACTTGAGAGTGGCTTGCGGAATTGTCATGTAACTTGGGTGAAGTAAGGGGGGGGGGGGGGGGGGGGGGGGGGGGGGGGGGGGGGGGGGGGGGGGGGCGGGGGGGTGTTATGAGGCCACCAAATGAACTGATTAGATTTGAGCTCAAGGTCAAAGGTCAAAGGTCACGCGGGCCTAAAATATGTCTGAATTGTCGCTCAATTAAAGGCGATAACTTGAGAGCGGCTGTCGGATTTTGATGTAAACTAGGACCAAGTATGGTACTATGAGCCACCAATGAACATCATTAGATTTTGGAGGGCTGAAAGGTCAAAGTCAAAGGTCACCGGCCTAAAATATGTCCGATTTGGGCTCGTTACCGCAATAACTTGAGAATGGCCAAGTTGAATTTCATGTAACGTGGTGATATGTATTATGAGGCCACCTATGAATACTGATAGATTTTTAGTTCAAGGCAAAAGGTCAAAGGTCACCGGCCTAAAATATGTGCTGATTCGGGCTCATTACCGCGATAACTTGAGAGCGGCTGGTTAGATTTTGATGTAATAGGACGCAAGTATGTACTATGAGCCACGCAATGAACTCAGTAGATTTTGGAGGCTGAAAGGTCAAAGGTCAAAGGTCACAGCGCCCCTATAAATAGTCTGATTTTGGGCTCGTTACCGCGATAACGTTGAGAACGGCCCGTGAATTTTCATGTAATATTGGGTGAACGTATGTATTATGAAGGGCCATCAATGAACTGATTAGAATTTTGGAGTTCTTTAAAGTCAAAAGGCAAAGGTCACGGGCGCTAAAATATGTCTGTTTATTCGGGCTCGGTTACCGCGATACACTTGAGAAAGCAGCTGAATGGGATATTGATGTAATTTGGGTGAAGTATGTATTATGGGGCATAAATGACTATTTCAGAGTTGAACGGTCAAAGGTTACGATACCCTGTACATCAAAGTTTGGAATTGGACGGGGGTGCGGAGGCATACCCCATCGGCTGCGCGCAGCCGAATTGCTCTAGTTAATATTATTATTATTATTATTATTATTACTATTTATTTATTTATTTTTTATTATTATTATATTTTTGGACGAGGGGAGATAGAAGTGTACAATTTATGATTCATGTTTGAGTAATTCTTTGTAGGAGCCTTTATGTGTAGTAACACTTTCATACACCCACTGAAATTGGTACTTGAACTACAAAACCTGAAAAGGTGATTTCCCTAACATCTTCAATGCAGTTTATACAATCTGTGTCACTGATAGAACATGCAAATTACTGTACAGAACAAGATATTTGTTTACATACCAAACTGTAGCCTAAAAATCATTTGATAGGGTGGACATGTAATGTGTAAAAAATTGTCTAATAGCACACTTTGGGCTGAGGGGTGGCTGTTTACTCGGCAGTTTGCCATCCTGAGCATCCTCATTTCCTGTTTATAGCTGTGTGTACATGTCTGCACATAGCTGCATGTCTGGTCTGCAGCCATCTCATCCATGTGCAGTATTGAGGAGTCACCAATTATGCAATGTATCGCTTACAGTTTCCATAGCAACGTCCAGTCCTAAAGGCAAGACCTATTTCCTGGGTGCTGTAAACCTTTCACTGTCATATTAAAGGCAGTGGATCTCATTTGCAACAGACCAGGAAAAGATAACCCATGCCCTTAGGCTATTGATGAAAGGAATGTCTGTAAAATCTGGGAGTCAGTAATTACCTAGAATTTGAAAAATGCGAAAGAAAAACAATAGCTGTTTAGTGTACGTTCTATGGTAAGAATTTTTTTCTCGCGAGAAAAAATTCAAATAAGAGTCTAACAGTCACCATAATTCCACTAAAACTGAGTTTCCAGCTCCTATATTTTGCTAAAGGTTCCCAGATGGCATTTTCTTCTAAATGCCATTGTAATGTTAATTTTTAGGCATGCCAAAGAGATGCCCTGCCTTTAAAGGGAAATGGCAGGATTGGAAGTGGTACTCAAATTAGGACACTAAAATCAAGTACTTAGTCCATGAGTAAACTACGTGAAAATTTCAAGGTCAAACATTTCACACCTTCTACCAATTAGGCTGCATATCAATAATTCATGTTCCAGTGAATCCAGTCAATTACATTGTGTAGATTTCTGTGGGTTCAAGTTCTATCAGAATCATCGTAAATGAGTGCTTGTTCTCCTTGAGTGATATCCAGTGTATAATGGTGATAAATTATCCTGCATCATGTTTTTTTTTTTTAGAATAGTAAATGGGTTTGATTTATTCAAACTCTCTTATTCTGTATTTCTGCAATTATCTGCATTCTGCAATTATCTTTGTAAGACGGCACTTCTTTTATCCGGTTGGAGTGTCATGTGTTGGAATTCTCGCAAACACACTCAATAACAATCTCAATGTTCAAGCCTATTGTTCTATGTAGAATGGCCAACCAGCTTGTAAGGAATAACATTCAATTCAAGTCTTCTTAGTTATTTCTTTCCTCACCATTTTTCACTAGTTAATTCAAATGGATTATGAGGTTGATATTGTGGAAATATCAAACAATTCCTCATACTCCATTTGAATTCACTGAAATTTCACTTGTTAGGACAGGACTACAAGGCAAGGCACATGCATGCAGTACAGTAGATAATTAAAACCACAAATCATCATGTATATTACAGACAGTACACAAGTTTATGGAATTAATGCAGCGAATTGGAATTACAGTAATTGATTGTGCACAGGTCAGAGGATGATCCGGAAAAATTAAACATTTGATAAACTACAAGGTATGCATGATTGCGCAACATTTTTTTAATTATTTTTTTTTGTTTAACGTTTGTGCACATAGTCAATTGCTGTGAAGAAAGCACCATTACATTGTGCAATATGTAATAGAACTGAAGAGATGGGAAATTTTGAAAGTACCAGTGATTCATTTTACCAATAAATAGGATTTTGTACACAGTACATGTACTGTTTTGACTAGCCATGTGTTGACAAGGGTTACAGCAAGCATCTTTGGGCAGTTTGTAATGCAGTACAATTTGTTTGTCATGTTGGGTCTCTGTTACAGTGTACACATACAGTGTACAGGTGTCCTTCAACTTTTATTTCACACCAGCTAATAGCCGTGTTCAGACACAGGCCGTTTTGGTCAGAGTTTGGTCGGAGTATGGTCGGAGGAAGGGTCGGAGGAAGGTCGGAGGAAATGTCGAAGTAGTGCCCGTTTGGACAGAGGTCATGGTACATGTAAGTTCCTCCGACCTTCCTCCGACCAAGATACTCCTGGTTTTTTTCCAGGAGTATCGCGCTATCACGACTAGCCGGTCCGAGTAAATTGCCCGTGCGGACGCGTGTACAGCTGCACTCGGATTATCTATGACCTTACGGCCATTTCATGTTTAATTTTCCGTAGGTAAGCTCAAAAGGTTTGTTTACTCTATCGCATGGTTAATCGTAAGCACTTCTGGAAGTTACTCCGACCCCCAGCGATGTTCCCCTCGAAGACCGTGGTAAACTGGTCGGAGTTTCTCTCGTGATCGGTCGTGTGGACACAGGGTCGTGGTAAGATAAATATTTTTGGAATTTCAATTGCTGCGTAATAAAATTTTACTCCGACTAGGAACCCACGTCTGAACATAGCTATCTGAGACCACAGGTTCTGAGACCGAGGCCGCATCAAAACACAACCTTTCCTTTTCAGCCTCAGATAGATCTACATCCCTGCACAATGCACACTGCACAGCAGATTATTTCTGTAGAATGCAAACAATGACTGCACCTATGTGAAATAATTTACTGCAGTGTGTGTAATAACTATAAAGGCTTCATATCTGATTGTGACTCAGAAAGACATTGACCCGACAGGTTTTGTGAACCAGTAACCTATTCAAGGTGATTGATATTTGTTTTCAGATGTGGTATTGCTGATACCCTGAACGATTTGGTGGTAGTGCCAATCCTAGAAATCATTTAGTTCAGGTTCAAACACTGCTAAGTCATAAGACTAACCATGTGATCTACCGTACATCTATGATCTACTATCCCACAAAGGATGCATGTTACATAAGCCCAGTCTTTTCTGCATTCTGCAAACCTTTGAAGTTTCAATCAACTGGAATTTGACTGAACAGAAATATTTCATATTTACTTACCTGTCATGTTCTGTGAATATTTACACTGTACCTCGCTTTATCTCGTCAAGTATTATGCATGCTGATGTTTGCACGGAGAGCTATCAAACACCTTAAACAAGTGTAAATTACAAATCTATGACTGGTGTGAAAACCAACTTCTGTCGACACCTGCTTTCAAGTTGGGTTCGTGGTGAAAAAAAAATAGAGGCACAACCAATTAATTATCCTAATTTTGATGATGATGATAATAAATAAACAATTTAATTTGTAAACTTTGATTGAGATACTAGCACTAGCAGGTATGTTGACTGGTAAGTTTTTATTGATTGAAGGATTACGGAAGAGGTGAAGCCTTTGTATGCAGTAGATCAAATATTGTGAGCGTTGCTTGTAGCATAGATTGCAGGTGTAGGCCTACAGTATATGATAAAATCCATTGCTCTCTGGAATAAAACGGTTAACGGAACACCCAGAAATTTGGACATTGTGTTGATTTACAGAATTACAGAATTAGCCCCCCCCCCAAAAAAAAAAATGCCACCTTGTATCTTGAGAAGGAAAAGAACAAAAGTACAAAACACCCCCCCCCCAAAAAAAAAAAAAAAACCTCCAAAAAAAACCAAAACAAAAAAACCCACATAAAATAATAAAGTTGTAAAATTATGTGCATGTACCTGTAAACAACTTGAAATTGGCTATAAAATGACATTTACTCTACCGGTACCAAACGTTACAATCTTAGACCTCTAATCATGTTGAAAATGTAGCAAAATTGAAAACACAAGCTTATGTCCCTCAATCAGTGTTTGCAAGCAGTTTGACATTTGGAACAAAAAATTGTGGTTTTCCATATGGAATCGTAAAAATCCAGAGAGCAGTGGAGTATTATACAAAACGCGTTTATTGTTGAAATCATATCTTCATTCGCTGCACTAAATCCCGGACATGCTTGTCTAAGTACTTTTTTTTCTGTTCTCCTCTCTCTCATTTTGTATTAGCTTTGCGGTACATTGTTCTCTAAAGGCTGTTGGGTTGGTGCGTTGTTCCCTATGATTCCTGCATCTTCCTCTCGCTTGTTGCCTGTCTGTACTGTGGTCTGCCTGCTGCCCTCCCTTCCTGGTATGCATGCTGCCAGCTAGTGCCTGCCTGCCTGCCTGCTACTGTTGTGTCGTTTTCGTGTTGAGTGCGTTGCCACGGGGGTCACGAAAGTCCAGGTGGGACCGAGCGGGCCGGCGAGATGGACTCGTTTTTCGCCGCGGCCGACGACCTTGACAGGGTCCTCGACGAGTTTGAGAAGAATGAAGGTGAGGAAACGGTGCAATGTACATGTCAGGTTGGACGGATTGAAATCATTGGTTAAAATCACTGATTTAAATGGAAGAACAAAGAAATACATCAGAACTTTGTCAGTGCAAAATGATGGAAAAAATCATGTAGAAATTGAGGTTTTATTATGTTCATTTTTGCTTAAAAACTTGAAAAATCAAAGGTTAAAGACAGTGTTTTAAATGATGGATTTATTTAAATTTAAATCAACTCCTAATTATATGGTCAATGTGCATTGACTATTGGAGGAAATGATAATAAAAAAAAATAAAAAAAATTCATTTGAATAAAAAGATAAGATATATTTTATTGTTTTGTTTTACAAATCTTAACATCAAATAAACCATAGTGCAAAATGAGCTTGCATGAAACTTTCTAGAATGTACTTGGAGATAAAACCTTCATATTTAAAAAATGTTCAGTCCTTCAGCGGAGATGGAACCAAAAGCACTGCTGCCTTAAACTAAAAATTGGGTGGTCCTCTTTTTATCCAGCCACAGTGGTTCTATTTCTTTTTAAAGAGATTTTTACAAAATAAAATCTGACTTCAAAAACTCATTTTCACCACAAACTGAGAAGGTTTTTTTTTTCACTGTATCAACGATATGCTATATTTGTTTGCATGGTGAAACATTTTATGTTCGATCTCTTTCTACATGTCTAAGTAAGTACAACAAGCAATAAAAAAAGACTTGTATTTATTCACAATGTGTCAAATTATTTATTTACAAATTTTGGCCCATTTGGGTGACAATGTTGCATTTATATGCATGTTACAGTGTCAATACCCATTACACTGAACACTGTGGAATGTGAAAGAGTTTTGATTGATACAATGATCTGTCCCTGTGAATTCATCCTTTCAGAACTTCATTCTTCTTGTACATGTAGGCAGGGCTCCACACTAACCTTTTTTGGCTGGTTGCCCGATCAGGAAAGCAAACTGTTTGTTTACATTTATGTGGTTGCCCCAAAAGTTTTTACGTGCCCAGCTGAATGCTTATCAATAGCTGAATGCTTGTCAATTGTGTTTAATAGTTATGTTACAGATTGTACCTTGTTGAAAGTGTTTATAGATTCTTTTCAATTACATAAAATTGAAGCTGAATTGAAAAAAAGTCTTACGCTCTTGATTTTTTTTGAGAGTTGAGAAGATTTATTTGTCCATTCGAGCAAGTAAAATGAATTCTATAAATTTTCACATGCACCCAGAAGCAAAATTTACTTGCCCCCTGCAAGTGGGCAAGTGCTACAGTGTACATTGAGCCCTGCTGTGAGAACTGTACAAAGGCTGCTGTACATGTAATTTCTAGCCATTCTATTCAGAAAGCAGCAAATTAGGCCTTTACATCAGCCCCTATATTGAATTTAATTTCAAAATGGACCATGATACATGTATTTCATCTCTGTCTCCTTATTAATGCAACATATTGTAACTTAAGTTGCTGAGCATACTGTTTTTTTCACTACATGGTGTATGTTACATGTGTTCATCTGTAAATTATCAGTGCATGTGCTTCAATTTCACATTTTCATTGCTACTCATGCATTTCAGTGCGAGTGTGCCTCTCTGATGGATGAAGCTATGTCACTTGAGCTTTGGAGTGAAGGCAACGCTTGTACAATTTTTTACATCTCACAAACATTCATATTTGCCCATCATCAACTTATTGATGTCATATTTCTTATTGTGCTCATGAATTTCCATAATAAAGGGTATTTTTTTTCCTGGAAAGTCACAGATATGCAGTGGAATTCTGCACAATCATTTCAGGACTGCAAATGCTGATCATGTGCTTTCCTGAGTGTCTTCAACTTTTGTTGAACCAGCTGTTGCTCTTAATTAGTCAAGCAGGCTTATTGAGATTCGTGGTACATTTCCTAAATATTACTAATTGACATGTGAAATCAACACATTCTTACTACCCATTGCTGTTTGGCAATTGTTATTTCAAACCTTGAGTCATCAGGTACATGTACATGTACATTGCACATGAAAAAGCAATGTTGCTATAAGGTTAACAAATGTTTTATGAATTATTACTTTTTTTCCAGACTCAAAGTGAAAAGTTCATACCAGGGTTGGCATATTTCCCGGTCAGAATGTTATTTCCCACCCAATCGTCCAGCAAATATAAATTTCCCCCATTGACTTTTTACACGAGACGGCAATTTCATATCAGACAGTGTCTGGGAAATATGATTAAAATGGGTAATATGCCAACCCTGGTTCATACAGTAGCAGAAATGTAGCAAATAAACCTATAAAGGCCTATATTAGATTGAATTAGTAGCCTACTTTATGTGTTAATTATCCCTTACCGCCTTTTGATTGTCATACTATACATGGACATGCACACATACAATAGACCCTATTAATTGTACAATAAAAATGTGTATTTTCTATTAATTGTGAAAGCCCTTGTTACGTGAGTGATTTTTATGATACATGAAACATGTCATAATGCATAATATACCTGGGTGTACAATACGTGTCTCTCACCACCTTGCAAGACTCAATAATGGCACAATACTGAGGCATTCTAGTGTTATTAATTTCCTGACATTCACATAATTATTGATTAATTGATTTTTATTTCCACAATTCACTTAGTTCAAGGTGCGTGACTGCATACAAGTGTGCTGGCCTGTCCCTATAGATATGCAGGTATATGTAATAATTGAGCAGTACATTGGAACGAACGTACACGATCAGTTGTGAAGTTCATCACATTACAGGAATTTGTACCACATGTGCACATTATCTCATTATAGAGGATGATGATGATTGTTTGTTATGATTTATTTTGTTATTTGTTGTTGTTGTTATTATTATTATTATTTATTATTATTATTTATTATTATTATTATTATTATTATTATTATTATTATTATTTACTATTAGATATATTATATTATTATTATTATTATTATTATTATTATATTATTATACTATATTATTATTATTATTATTATTATTATTATTATTTATCACATATTTGTTTTGGTTATGCAAGCAAAGTGCAAAAAGGTGAATTACATGTAACTGCAACCTTGGGTTAGTCATGTCATAGAGATGTCCTGTGTACTGTATTTTTATTGTACATTCACAGTACTTTGTTGGGAAAACATGCTGCTTGTAATTAAAAGTGTACTGGTATACCCTGGATAATTTGTTTGCTACATGTACATGTGCATACTGTTATG
>JZLH01S0396305.1:818-18297 GCA_001188425.1 Eucidaris tribuloides | reverse complement strand
AGAAAACAATGAAAGAAGACAAATTAAGTAAAAAAAAATAGCGCAACAAAAACAGACAAATATAACAAATATAGAACAATCAAGAACTACCACATTGACATGTCTCTTGTGTTATGGATTGGAATTTTCATGAGACCTTTTTTTAAAATTATGAATCATTTTTTAAACTTATGAGTCAAATTAGCTTCAAATGTTAGACTATCTTTAGAATAAGTAGTGGTAACTGTGTTGATGGAAATACTTCAATTTAGGTGGAACATTGATTCAGCCGTTTTGTAACGAAAATCTTAATACCTTGTAGCTGTTTACCGCATTCTATGTTAATGTATACTCATCACACAGTAAAGACTGTGTTTAGCGATTAAGCTTTTCAAATGCACTCTTGGTATCACTTTGTAAACAGTTCAGAGGTAAACATCGTAGATGTGTAACGATCTTTCTGGCTGAGGTATAATTCAAATTAATAAACCTAATTAAGCTTCTTTGGATACTTTACTGTAGAATATAGTCAAAACCCCGAGATTTTTCATTAATTAATAAAAACAAAACGAAAGACATCAGAATCTGTTATTGGTGTGATATGACCTTTGGCATCAAGCTTTCAATTAAAAAAAAAATCGCCAAAACTAAACTTGTGCTTTAACATAATTGTCAACATTTATATTGAATATACTGTACGTTACATACCTAATTATAAACACATAAATTTGCAGTCAGGTTTAAACTTTAGAAACAGACTTGGCTTTAACCCAGTGTTTTGTTGGGTGATATTCTGCGATGAATAAAAAAATTCATTTCTTATATTTACCTTTTCACATGAACATGATTGTCAACATTAACTTAACTCTCTAATACTTATACTAAAATTTTAGCTCCTTGGCGGGGAATCAAACCCCGTCTTCGCGTGACATGCGGAGATACTCACCGCTATACTGCCAAGGAATAAAATATTCTGTATTTATAAAGAATATAAATTTAATATTCCTTTTATACTGCTTTCCCCCGATACAGTGGGACCCGAGGCATACGACCCCCAGTTTCAGGATGTCGAGTGCGCAAGGGCGACATGCCAGTGTGACCTTAAGTACGCCGCCAGTGTTTTGCCTCTGCGCGGACTCCTACAATGAGGCCTTGCATGGTCACGATAAGAGCACTTGTTAAACTTCAACACATGGTTGCTTCTCCAGGATGTGTACCCATTATTGTAGATGTTGCCAGGCACACGATAATTGCTACACCAACGTTGGACAGACTCAGTGCAAATTTGAACTTCAACCGATTTCAATAACCTACAAGTACGAGAAGAGTAACTGTGGGACAGAGGATGCCACTGCCACCTGTTGTAAGTATACGAGGGTAGGCTGAAAAGTTCGTAGCCTGACTAAGGAGTTATTCTACAGCAATGAAACTAGTCATGTATTAAATTCAACCTTCTCTGATAATAACTGCATTGTTTCTTTTCAGATATCATTTCATGTTTTTCTAATAAAATTGATTTAAAATTGGCGTTTGAGGGATCTGAAAATTATCATTTTTTCCCACAGATTTTTTATGGCAAAGATTTGCCTGAACAGACAAAAGAATCCACCCAAAAGTGGTTATCACGGTTGAGAATGCAACTCAAGTAAGTTGTTGGATTAAAATGTGGCAGAGACACTGGAAAGAATCCCAGAAGAGCCCGGAAAGAACCCAGAAAGATGACTCCTGTCTGGAAGGGCAAGTCTCTGCCATCAAAAATCTGCCAAAAATAACCTTTGACAAAAACCTCAATTGTCAATGTAAAATCATTTGTAAAAACAAAATATAGGGTATCTGAATAGAAACAATGCAGTTAGTATTAGAAAAGGTTTAGTTTAGTACATAACTAGTTTCATTGCTATGGGATAACTCCTTCTTAGTCAGGCTACAAACTTTTCAGCCTACCCTCATATGTGAAAAGTTTGATTCCAAAATGGGCTAAGTCCACTTTTGCAACTTTGGAGATAAATGCATCTCTTTCCCCGAGCTTGTACACGCGCCTATGGCAAAATAAAAGTAAAACCTGAGATATTTCGTATTTCCTTGTGTCATTTCAATTTCACTTTCAATTTATTTTTCATATTTTTCAAAAGAATGACATTTGTAACAATATAACAAGCCTAAAATGATATAAAAAAATAAGAATAAATGATGAGTTACAAAACTTACAAACTAATTAATTGTATAACCAATATCGTAAATGCAAACGAGGTCATGAGAAATGTAACGGAACCTACACAAAAAAAGACTTGTACAGCAGTAGGATCCGAAAAAAGTATGATAATTGCCATATATGGAGACTGTACAATGAAAAAGAAGAAAACAATGAAAAGAAGACAAATTAAGTAAAAAAAATAGCGCAACAAAAACAGACAAATATAGACAAATATAGAACAATCAAGAACTACCACATTGACATGTCTCTTGTGTTATGGATTGGAATTATCATGAGACCTTTTTTTTAATTATGAATCATTTTTTTAACTTATGAGTCAAATTAGCTTCAAATGTTAGACTATCTTTAGAATAAGTAGTGGGTAACTGTGTTGATGGAAATACTTCAATTTAGGTGGAACATTGATTCAGCACGTTTTGTAACGAAAATCTTAATACCTTGTAGCTGTTTACCGCATTCTATGTTAATGTATAACTCATCACACAGTAAAGACTGTGTTTAGCGATTAAAAGCTTTTCAAAATGCACTCTTGGTATCACTTTGTAAACAGTTCAGAGGCTAAACATCGTAATTGTGTAACGATCTTTCTGCTGAGGTATAATTCAGATTACATTAAAACCTAATTAACGCTTCTTTGGATACTTTACTGTAGAATATAGTCAAAACCCCGAGATTTTTCATTAATTAATAAAAACAAAACGAAAGACATTCAGAATCTGTTATTGGTGTGATATGACCTTTGGGCATCAAAGCTTTCAATTAAAAAATAAATCGCCAAAACTAAACTTGTGCTTTAACATAATTGTCAACATTTATATTGAATATACTGTACGTTACATACCTAATTATAAACACATAAATTTGCAGTCAGGTTTAAACTTTAGAAACAGACTTGGCTTTAACCCAGTGTTTTGTTGGGTGATATTCTGCGATGAATAAAAAATTTCATTTCTTATATTTACCTTTTCACATGAACATGATTGTCAACATTAACTTAACTCTCTAATACTTATACTAAAATTTTAGCTCCTTGGCGGGGAATCAAACCCCGGTCTTTCGCGTGACATGCGGAGATACTCACCGCTATACTGCCAAGGAATAAAATATTCTGTATTTATAAAGAATATAAATTTAATATTCCCTTTTATCTGCTTTCCCCCGATACAGTGGGACCCGAGGCATAGACCCCAGTTTCAAGGATGTCGAGTGCGCAAGGGCGACATGCCAGTGTGACCTTAAGTACGCCGCCCAGTGTTTTGCCTCGTGCGCGGACTCCTACAATGAGGCCTTGCATGGTCACGATAAGAGCACTTGTTAAACTTCAACACATGGTTGCTTCCTCCAGGAAATGGATTTCTTCTTTTATTTCAGATCTGATTTGATTTATCTTGGCAATTTTTCTTTCCTTTACAGACCTGAACAATATTTCATACTTAACATTAAACGTTGCAGTGGCATAATAGTCAAGATTTCCAAATAGTTACAAAAAATGTTATCAATTAGTTCTGTTTGACTGATAAGATTTGTATGAAATTTAGGGTTTTTCATTTTTACGCTTTTTTCCTTCAATTTCGTAATTGTTAACTAACTTCAATTTCGTCTCGGCCAAGATCTTCGGAAGGAACAAAATGTCCAGGGAAATTTAGATACTAAAAATCTAATTGGTACTTTGTCAATCATTTTTAATTTTTTTCCACACAATTTCGTCAGGTTTCGATCCCATTCGTCTCATGTTCACCTGATGATCATCTGCATTATGTAACAATAAAACTCGTCTTTTTTAACCGATTTCATGAATTTTTCATCAAAATTAACCAATGTGGCCCAGAAAGAACGCAACGCTTGCGATAGCTAGTTTCTTCTACATCATCGGCAAAATGTAAGTGATTTTTGTTTCATTGGTTAGAACATTCTTTTTCCAACAAAATGATAACATTATCATTGATCTTTAGTAGGGTGTTTGGATCCTACCGCCATCTTTTCTGAGGGAATGTCATTTCCCAAATTTCCTACTTTTATCACTCCACCGATCCACAGAATACCGAAATATTTTCTAGTTACAGCGTGCCATAACGGAATAAGCTTTTCGCAGACAAACCACAATAATGCCCTCGCTTTGATAAAAAATAAAAACAATGTGAGGAATTGGCTGATTTTATGGCACGCAACGTCGCGAGAAAATTTCTATGTTCTGAGGATCGGTGGAGTTGAAAAAGTAGGAAATTTCGGAAATGACATTGTCTCAGAAAAATGGCTCTAGGATCCTAACGCCTGACTAAAAAAAAATCAATGATCATGGTATCATTTTCTTGGAAAAAGAATGTTCTAACCAACGAAATAAAAAACAATGACATTTTTGTTGATGGTGGTGAAGAAATTAGCGATCGCAGGTATTGCATTCCTTCTGGGCCACCCTGTATATACGCAAGCACGTTAGCCGACGATTTGAATAGCAGATTCTTGAAATTGGTTACAAAGAGACGAACGTGAACATCACAAAAGATGATGCGACGAATTCGATGGAAATCTATTGATATGATTTGTTTAAAACATTCAGAATATATTACTATACTTTGCTTTTATGCACTTAGCTGCCTGAAATACATAACAACAATGTTTTTGAAACAAATATATTATAAAGGTGTGACTCCAAAAATATTCAGTTGGGAACTGTTACTTTGAAGGTCTGTGATCACACAAACGTGTATGTATGGTGTCTAAGCTGTTCGTAGAAATAATGATAAAAGGATAATGCGTAATATAAGAAGAATTAATACCTGTTATAAGAGCGATCTTAAATCCAGACTGCACACATTATTTCATATCATTATTATGTTAAATTCAAATTATGTATTAATATTCAGGTAATATTCATAGGGCCTACTGAAACATCACCTATGTTCAGAGTGTGTTTTCGGCAATCAAAACTACATCAGCTTTTCATCATTTTTCTTTTGTTTGCTTGAAACAAAACTTGTGCCTAGTAACAGGAGTACATTAATTTCAGGTTGTGATCCCCATGAATAATGATTATTCATGAAAGGGGCAGCGCTGGGGTCTTAGGGAGGGCAAAAATTATTGGGAGCGAAAATGTCAAAAAGACCTAAATTTCATGAATAACACTGCAAAAATCCCATGATTCCCTGAATTTTGACAATTTTAGTTGGCGGTCGCCCCCTCTGCCCCCCCCATCCCCCCCCCCCGCGTGGCGTCGCCCCTGACTCATGAAGATCAGAAAAAAAATAGATAGTGATTTCCGCTCGTCGATTTCAAAATGGTACTGTCACATATCCAAATGGAGGGCAAATAGGCGTAGCTATAAGCAAGGGGCAAGGGGGTCATGAACCCCCTCCCCCTTAACCTGAAAGAAGGAGGCCAAGATATCAAAGTATTACCCCTTTGGGTCGGTTCTGGTTAATGTAACAAGTTATTCTCTATTTTCCACAATTCACGAAATTTTCCCGTCCTTCGCCGCTCCTTCGTAAAAAAAATTCTGCATACGCCATTGATGTAAATTTTAATTTTAATCGCAAGGTACGTTATTCATAACGTTACAAATCATGTTCATTGTTTTGATCTAACGTGATCCCACCACAATTTTTAAATGTTGTATAAGTACCTATTGTCCAGCGGATAAAAGAGATAGACGTCGTTTCAAATCGGATGCTACCTGAAAAATAATGAATAAATTCAAGTATTATACACATTCACACCCACGCACGCACAAAAAACAGTCAAATACGCATTATTTTTTTTCTTACAATAACATGACTTTTATTCATGACACCAAACATTCAACTATGTGTTTTAATAATACGTAGAATTCTAGCAAGTGTTTGACAATTCATATGTTTTTTTATCATTTTTTTTCTAAGACAGACACAAATTACAAAATTTGTTCATATTTTTTATATTTATCCGAACACGTTCAGTGGGGAATAAATTTTGCGCCCGCGCAGACGTTAGTAAAAACTTGAATATTCAATCATCTTTTTACAAGTAAATGTACACAATTTTCCTAAATCAAGTTGTTGTACAACGTCTCCGGTGTCAATTTTCATTGTATAGATAACACTTTGTACACATAATATACAAATATGCTCCACAGATCAGGCGGTGAACTGCAGGATTAAAATGAAGCAAATCATTGTGGAGGAGTGTCCAGAAAAGAATGAGGCGGGGGGTTATAACGATTTTTTTTTTCAAATATAAAGACCTCTGCTGACCATATACCATTGATCAATTATCTATGGGGGTCACCCCCCCCCAATCTGATGCAGTAGGAGGTGGGGCAAAAATGTCAGAACAACACAAATTTCATGAATTACACCGCGAAAACTCGAATTGTCCAATATTTGAACAATAACAGAGGGGCGCCACCCTCCTCTGCCCCACTCCCTCCCGCTGATAGGAATGCCCCTGGTACGTGCACTAATAATACATGAGCTATCGAAACAAAATGTAAGCTCTGGGCGTAAATCCAGGCCATAGGTGTATGTATTTCATATTCAAGGGAAAATCATATGAAAAAAGGAGTTCAATTACAAAATATCATCGAAACTTAGAATACACGTGACCAGGAGCGGAGATTTACATGTGATGATTGGCAATTCGTGCGGGGAGGGGGGGGACGGAAACACCGAGTCGAAATAATAACACCCTTGCGTGGGGAAAACGCCCGAGGGGACACATATATATTGTAAAGAAGAAGAAATATGTGACTTCTAAAATCCCCCCTCACTTCGCAATTATTAAAGCTTAATAATCTATTTTATCACAATTTATCTTTGAATAGGTTTGCCAAATTACAACTCTAATCTCAAAAAATCTAACAATAAAAGAAAAAAGATATTAATTTTAAAAAATCAAGAGTGACGATTTCACCCCCTAAAAAGCAGGGTGAGAAGTACGCGTCCCCCACCCCGCCCCGCCCAGGCCACCGCCCAATTAGCACGTGACTTTTAGTGCAAACACCTTTTTTGGGAGACGGAGGGGCAGTCACCTCAAAAGTCGGTATAGGACTATGCCAATCACTCCTTCACTTTTTGAAACATTACCGGGATGCCGACAAGCTGGTTAGGAGAAGTATAGTTCGCTATTAGTAATCACCTCTCACCAACCTTGGGAATTTGAAAGAAGTAACCAATGTTGGAGCGTTGCGGCAAAACTGAATACGCTCTGTCGACTGCCACTTTGTTCAAAGTAAATCGTGGCATGTGTGCTGTGGCTTGTGTGTGTAGTGTGTTGTGTGTGGTGTTGCAATGTGTGATGTGTGTGTGTGTGTGGTAGGGTGATGTGTAGTGTGTGTGCTGTATTGTGACTGACTGTGTGGACTATAACTTATATACGTGTGTGTTATGTGTGTGTATGGGTGAAGTGTTTGTCTGGATTGTGTCATGTGTGGACTGAATGTCTGAGTGATGTCTGTAGTCTGTGTGTGTGCGTGTGTGCCGTGTGAGCAGTGTGTATGTAATGTGCGTGTTGTGGTGTCTGTTCTGTGTGCGTGTGCGTAGTAGAATACTAAGCAATATGTGTTGCTGTGTATGGGTTTGTGTGTGATGTGATGTGTGTATGGTCTGTCTGAATTGTGGGTGTGACTGTGCATGTTCTGTGTGGTGGGGTGTGTGTGTGTGTGTGATGATGTATTGTGTGTTGTGTGTGTGTGTGATGTGTTAAATGTGTGTGTATTGTGCATGTGATGAATGTGATGTGTGTGTGTGTTGTATGTCTGTCTGTGTTGAGGGTGTCGTGAGTGTGTATTTTAGTGATTGTGGTGTGTGTTTGTGCGTGTGATGTCTGTGTATGTGTGTGATGTGATATTGTCTGTCCTGATGTGCGGTGTTGTGTGTGAGGTCCAATCGTATGTATTGTGGTTGTGTTGTGTGTCGAATTGTTGGTGTGATGACAATAATGTGTGTGTGTGTGTGGAAATGTGATGTTGTGATGTGTGTGTGTTGTGACATGCTCTGTCTGTGTTGTGTTTGGTCTGTGCGTTGTTGTGTCATAACACAAAAAAAATAAAGAAAGATAAGAAAAATTGTGCTGTGTTGTGCATTACTGTTCTTGAGGTTATATCTTGGCAGTGTGAAATCTAAAAGTTGGGTTAATGCGTACACAATTTTTTCTTCAAGAAACACATTGTAACTTTCTAAATGACGGAAGCCCGTAAAAGATCAACCGAGTAGTTGACATACAACACACGTGTTTATTCGTCAGGACATGAGAAATATTATACCATCATAAAACGATTCAGGAAATCAACGCCAAATAACCATGTAAACTACACTTACACGTTAATTATGATCTTGATGAATGATTTAAAAACAATGGGCGAATATCTTCTAAAAACATACACTTACAAAAACTATTCATGGTTTTTATAAATAATTATTATTATATGAACTATCGTCCATTTTACGCTTAATTTGTAATCAAAATCCAAAACATTACCAATTAATCATTTGTTTTATATTTCTGGCGAATATCACTTCAAATTAGTTTTTTTCTTACTCCTAATACATAGATTTTACTATTCATTGTTGTGATGATATAAGAATTTTACTTTAATTACGTTATTACTTTGACATTTTGTCCTCTTATGTGTGTTCTTAACGTGATACCGCGAGAAATAATTAATAACTCGGATTCGTATCTGAAAATAGCTGTTTTATCTTTTTAGTTCGGAAACATTTCTTATCAAAAACAAGTACAACAATAGACAACCACACATTTCTTAAAGACACACGTATAAATGAGCCACTTTATAATGTCTACGTAAAGGTCGCCGCACACTGCACGATCGGCTCCGATCCGATTTTGGCAATCAATAGCAATAGCATTTAATATGGACATTTTAACCAAAAAAAAAATGATTCGGGTTTTGGACGATCATCTGAACACTTGACACTTGCCCAGAGTAAGGGCCAAATTATTTTCAAATCGTAGACAATCGTAAGACTTCTTTGACGTCACTGTGACTCGAGCCGACTTGGCTTTTCCTCCGACTAGAGAACTCGAAACGGGCCATATTTTGTTTTATTTTACTATCTGTATGACTATTCAGAACCTCAATAAACAAATTGTGATGTCTTGAAATGTTTAAATCAAAACGCTATTCTATTTTCTTCCCAAATCGGATTGTAAACTGATCGTGTAATATGCGGTGGCCCTAAATTAGCAAATCAAACTCACGATCACTTAAAAAAATCACGCAGATATTCATAATGAAGAAATATATATTCTAACTATCAAATCATGTCTCACTGAACTAATGACACATCATGTACGTGAAATCATTGCGGAACAGATAGTTGCTAACTAAAATACACTCAAATTGCACGTATGAAAATGCACACCTATACATTGGCCACATGGCTCTATCAGCACCGGTACTCTCTAGTCCACTCTTTAAAAATTGAATTCAGGGTGAGAATGTAAATTCGGAGTGAATGTCTATCAATTTTCACATTTTATGGAGTGAATTAAGGGATATATCACATTAGTTTCAATTTTCATAGAGTGACGTCAGTGTTTACTCTAGAATTCGTAGTAAATTTTACTCATCTTCCAATTCTAATGATTGATGTATTTTAAACTTAGTATATAAATACCACTTAGCCACGACGCTTCTCCAAATGGATAGACTATACACGAGGACTATTGTCATTACTCTGAACTAAGCGTACATGTATAATCACTCCATGACCATAGGCGTATGAGATGGTGAAGGGTCAAAAACTCAAAATTCAGGCATAAGCGATGGAAAAATTCGGGCCAAAGTGGCACAAAAATCAGTAAAAAATTTTGGGCAAGTTTGTGAAAAAATAGATTTTAATTTAAATCAAATATACTCTACATACATACTATTTGTGTTGAAAAGCTGCCGAATTACCCTCAAACTCCTGCTCCACGCAGCTTCTGAACACATTTTCTCCAAGCTCCATCCCGATCACACCCCCTGCCCGATTTTTTTTTCTCAAGCCGCTGGAGTCCTGCCCGATTAGCAGCTTCTTCAACCCAAATTTTCTTCATGACCCATTAGCAGCTTCTATTACTTCCTACAATAATAATTTTCTTAACAATTATCTTATTTTTAATGGTTGGAAAAAGCTGCCCGAATTACCCTCAAACTCCTGCTCCACGCAGCTTCTGAACACATTTTCTCCAAGCTCCATCCCGATCACAGCCCATGCCCGATTTTTTCTCAAGCCGCCGGAGTCCTGCCCGATTAGCAGCTTCTTCAACCCAGATTTTCTTCATGACCCATTAGCAGCTTCTTTTCATTTTTTTTTTTCGAATTCTGCTCCATAAGCAGCTCATATGCACGAAATTTCCTCCAGCTCCTGCTCGATTGTGATAACAGTTTCTGGAAACTGCAGGGCAAAGCAAACACTTTACACACAGATATCCCAATTCCAGTGGCGTCGATCCATCTTTCCGAGGGGGGGGGGGGACGCAAAAATGTAAAAATACTCGGCGCGTTTCGCGTAAAATTTTGCATTCAAAATTGACAATAATGTATGTGTAGTAGTATTCTATATAAAATTAAATAGCTTTGTAGTGCCTTGCATTGGTGTTCGTTAATCATAATATGGCATACATTTGATGAATTTCATGCTGTCAAAATTATTGGGGAGGGGGCAAAATGATATGTTTCCCTGCTCCCATTGGGTGGGCAACTGCCACTGCCCACTAATTCTAATTCTATTACAGAAAATAATGAATCGCAAGTCAATGAAATACAGATTCATTTGTCACTTTTTGAAAGTAAAAAATGCAAAATTTTCTCACCCTGCCACACTCTCCCCCATGATTTTTATGCTTCTCGGTCATTTTACAATTTCCCATGCAATATCTTCTCTTATATTTTAAGGCAAATGATCTTTAAAGCACATTTTTTCAAAGGTAATACGGCAGTTTCTTACCATGAGAGGGGTCTCCTCGCAGCCATTTTTATTACCACGTTCTGCCAGCAGGGATATCCCTTTCACACCCTCCCTGTGTTTTCTTTTGGAACATTTAAGAGTTGTCTAATAACATGAATAAGCGAAAATTATGAAGTAAAAGTCAATGAAATACAAATTTAACTGTCACTATAATGGGAAAATACTGTACTTTTTTGAAGGTGAAAACGCAAAAAAAAAAAAATAATATATATATATATAGGAGGGAACCCCCTCCCCCCCCCGACCCTACTCCATTAAGTTTATGATTTTCTCAAAATTTAGTAATCAATATCATTCGTTAGTTTTCTGCAATATGATTGACTTTTTCATTCTTATTTTTCAAGGCAAAACTGGGGTACAATCGCATCCAATTTATCAACATGTTCTGCATGCATCCTGCAGGGATCCCCTTTTACGCCCCTTCCCCCGCCCCGCAGAAAAAAAAATACGAATATTCTTGCATTAGTCATTATGTTCGGGCAAAGAAGGTTGTGACCCCCCCCCCCCAAAAAAAAAGAAAAAGAAAAACGAAGAGGTGCCATATACGCCTATGTCCATGACGATCGAAATTTCTCTAAATGCCATTGTGTTTACTTCATGAAAACTGAAACTAACTAGAAATTCATTCCTTCACCCTGCATTTACACATTTTCGTTGAATTTACTGACTGAATAAATACCAATAGCTTCGAATGCCAGGAAGACACATTTCTGGATTACCACGTCCCACGCCCACGCTTTTACTCCCGTGAATATTATTCAAAAAACTGAAATAAGAATCTTTCGATGACGATCGTCGGATAATGGAAATTAATGTATCATACTTAAAGAAATGGGGTAACATGGTGCGAATGATGTTAAAACGAAAGAAGTTATCCAGGGGGTAGGTATCCAGGTATCAGTTGTCCAAGGGGGTATTTGTCCGGGGTCGGGGGTACTTGTCCTATGGGGTAGATGTCTGGGTGCAGTAGTGTCCTAGAGGGTAGTTGTCGGGGCGGGAGTTGTTAGAGAGTGTGATTGCCTTAAAGGGTAGTTTGCGGGGAGGGGGGGTAGTGTCCAAGGGTAGTTGGCATAGATGATGGATTCAGGGGGTAGTTGTCCGGGGGGTTGTTGTCATCCTAGAGGGTGGAACCACCCTAGGGGTAGTTGGCTGAAGGGTAATCATTCTAGAGGGTAATTGTCCCGGAGGGAGGGGGGGGTATAGTCCTAAATGGTGCTTGGCCTAGGGGTAATTGATAGAGGTACTTATGGGGGGTGTTTTCCAGGGGCAGGTGTCCCAGAAAGAACCCTTTCTATTGTCCTATACGTTCAACTCGACATCTCAGTTTTAACGTCCTGGTTGTTGACAAATAACTCTGTTCTGCTATTGGCCAACACATTTGGTGTTAAATCTAACACCATCGTGATTGCAGTCCAATGCAGTCAACACGTTTTCAAGAGATCTTAAAGACGAGAATCATCACTGTCCCGATCGTCCCGAGCAAATAGAAGATGGCGAACATTCGGTCGACCACCATCGCGATCTGTTTCCACTCGTTTCGGATCTCTTCGGAGACCTCGATTCCTTCGAAGTGCTTTCGGACATATCGGACGTGGTCGGTCATCCGTCGCATCAGAATCAGCTGCTCCTCCGAGTGCTCGCAGCACGACCGATCATCCTTACGGCCTCGAGAGATCCCGAGGATCGGAGACTCGGGCGGTGCGTTGAGCTTGACTTTCTCCACTTTGCAGCTGTCTCGGGTTTCTGAATGAAAAAGAAATGATTTGATTTAATTTAATTAAATCCAAACAAAAGTGTTCAGCATGTGTTTTGGTGGAGAATGACTGAGGAGCAAATCAAGTCCTTGGATCATAGGTAAAACGGTCCCATAATGTGTGATGGTACTATTACGAATTTTAAAAGCGCAAAATTCATTAAGGTGTTATGCCCCCTTAAAAAGTCCTGGAGGGCTGAACACCGGGCCTCCGGGGGGCCTGCACCGTGGACATAGGCCTACGGAGGGGGTGTTTGCTGTGTTCAAACAGCCCCTTTTACAAAGGGGGGATGTTTAACATCCCTTTTTTTGTTGAAAACACTCTCCTTTGGCAGTGGAAAATGGTTCCCGTAGGACATACATGTAATTTGGCCGTGATTTTGTTATTCATATCTTTTAAAAAAATATATTATTTTTTGCCGCCGGATTTGGCAGTGATATCTTATTACCGGCACCCCCCCCCCCCCACGTTTTGAATTATCGGCCGTTGGCTGGCCGTAAGAGAGCATAATTTGGCCGTGAATGGACATGATTTGGCCAAGGATGAACACCCTTCTTTGAAAAATCCTGCGTTTGCTTATTTGCACGGCCACTGCCACTGCACGGACAAATAAACACCCTAGAACACAATACTTTCAGACAGTTTTGCTGTCACTAGTAAAATATGTACAGATAAAAATTGGCACATTAATTATTCTCGGCCGATGAAAATCATGCAACACGGTCTATGGGGAAAAACTGGAATGGTCTCTCAATGATTTTTTTTCTTTCAAAAGCACTTCATTTTGAACTGCAATTTTTTTCATTTTTAGACCTTATCAAAGACACTGGTCGCATTTCGAATCAAGATAGCTACACTACGATGCCTTTAACGATGTAAATGTATTATCGATGCTATTTTTTCGCCTTCAGGTTTTTCGTACCGCCCCCCCCCCTCACTGCGGCGTAACAGGTGCCTGTTATCAGGGGCAGAGCCAAAAAAATTCCGGTATTTAAATAAAAATGTTCGTATTTCCTTTAATTTTGCCCGGATTTCGTGGATTTTTTTCCGCTGAAGTTTTTTCGGGGGAGGGGGCAGTCTTTCCCCGCGCCCCCCCCCCTCCACTCGTTACATGAAATCTCCACTACTGTTTGCAATCTCACCGACAAACTTGCTCCTGTACCGCTGAAACGAGGACGACCTGCTCCTTCCGTTGCTGCACTCGCTTCCCCGGGACAGAAGGGGCTCGTTCTTGATGTGGTCGGGTTGCAGTCGTAAAAAGTACGCCACCTTCCCAAGTAAGATCTTACGCACCAGCAAGTGGCGGGGACTTGCAGTAGGGTCCTCTGTGGTGCAGGTTGAGGACCATGACCGTGAGGAGAATCGAGAAGGAGACGAGGACCATGGTGGCAGCGTAATATTGACCTGCACATCAACACAAAGAACAACAGCAACAACTTTAAAAACAAAATCGTCATCACGCGCGGTTTAACGCCTTCAATTCAAATGTAACCTGAATCATGCACATGTACGGTGTCTTTTGGTTAAAGGTCGGGTAACAATAGCCAACGAAACAAGGAACCCCATGGCAAAGACGAAGTATTCGGTAGCACATTTCCCACCTCGCAACACAATGCAGAACACAATTTACAGAAAATAATGTTTTCCACACACACATTGTTTGTTTTGCTTTGTGGGAAGAATCTGTTTGTTGATCTGTTGTACCACCTTGAAAAATCGGTTGAGTCTATATTGGCATAGATTCGGCAGGCTCACTAATATTCATGAGCTTGGAAATTTCGCAAGCTGACTTTATTTTCTAAGTTTCGTTTGACGGAATAAACCTCATCTTCAATCTAATTTAAAAAATGATGATAAAAATAGCTTTGATAATATTGCCTCCAACAAGATTCGAACCGAGCATCTTCAGATATGAAGACTGCCTCTCTAACCACAGAGCTAGCTGCGATTCGGTGACGTCACGAGCATTGGTAATTTTGTGATCTTATTGTATGTAACCAAGTTGTTCCAAGGTGTTGATATTAATGAGCCATACGTCATCGGCCGAACGAAATTTAATATTCATGAGCCTGCCGAATCTACACCAATATAGTCTCAACCTGAAAAATCGTGGATGACATACCTATGATTGGAACGATGCTAGAGGGCGGCATTGATTCTGCAATCAGGAGCAGAAAGACGGTGAGCGAGAGGAGAACGGTAATGCCCAGGGAGACCTTTTCTCCTGAGTCGACGGGAAGCAGGAAACCCATGAGGGTGATGGCGGCAATCAGGATGCATGGAAGGAGAAGGTTGAAAATGTAGTACATCGATCGTCTGTCAAATAAAGTGGCGAGAAAAAAGAATTACGTTGTATTATGATAAAATTGTGATAAAAGTTTGATGGAAATATAAATTGACAATATCCCAGGTTGATTTGAAAATATCTGAATTGGCATCAACAGTTCGTCGTGCGCGTGGCAGAATTCCTTTTGCAAGTGCTCTAAGCAAAACGCGCGCATTACGTACGCATGGCGGAATGTCGTAAGCCAGTGCTCTAAGCACAATGTCGTTAACAATAAATTGCTTGTAACGTTACAACCATTGGCTTATTTCACATGAAATCAAAGTATTGTGATCTTTTAGGTCCTTTTATAAGTATGTAAGACAGAAATGTGGAATATGTTTTTTTTTTATTGAAGCTCCACAATGTTCAAGTCTAGATACGCAATCCTCTCACCTTCTGATATGTATTGTGTATGTGACGTCATAATAAGGAACCCCCGGGGTGTCTGGATAGGTTTCTATGTTGGTGGACGTCGACAGGCCAATCATATCCCACTCGCCATCGCTTCTAAACACTGTTTCGTCACCTGTCGAAAGATTTTAAAAATCATTACACGAAATGTTTCTGAGCTAGTCTTCGCCAGAAGGAGCATAATTATTTTGAAACCTTTTGTACATGTAACTTGTTATTCCAGTGTGCAAAGACACTTGCTTACGTACATATACTTTATCAAATAGGCTAAGGTATCAAAAACATTCAAAATACATGTAACCCTTAGCTATTAGAATTTTATGCAATTGTATCTTTATAATCATACTTATACTTGATGATCTGTGATATTGTCTCATTGTAATTCATGCTTAATTCAATTATAAAAGATTTTCATGTAGGAAGTTTCAATAAACATTTAATAAATAAATGAATAAATAGATAAATAAATAAATAAATGAATAAATAAATTAATCACGTCAAACACGACTATACTTAGGTACTAGCTAAATTTTATTTGTGTTTGTTTGATTCTTAGTTCTGGCAGAGCAAAATGACCACAAGATAAGACATGACCTTATGTAACCAGATATTGTACGTTCGTTCCTTGTTTTCAGAGCCGCAGATAGAAAGAGTTGGGCTAACTGGCCCAAGTACTCAAGAAAAAAAAGTTCATTCGACCCGACCTAACGATTACGAAATGTTAATTTGTATGGGAGGCTGCCAAGAAGGGGATGATTTGCCTATGTATAACATAATAATAAATATTTTTGTTACAGGAATTGTGTGGAACTTCATTGTGGTTGCAATGAAAGAAAGAAATGGATTGTGTAAGAACTATATTGCGTGACCATGAACATGGTTTTGAATCCCGGGGCAGAGACGCAATCGCGGTGAGTATACTAGGAATTTGTTGAAGGGGAATTTTCTTATAAAAAAAAACGCTGGTCAACACGACATGTTGTGGAGATAATTCAATTAAGGAATAATTGTGACCCGTCACCACAGATACCCCCTATAAAGTCGCACACCCCAAACTTAAGAAAAGTGCAAATTATTGTAACTGGGATGAAACATATGGAAGTAAAATGTTTTCAAAAATTAAAGGTGGTATGACATTCATAGTTTGCAAAAGTTTAAATATTTATATTTTCCACCAAAAGTTATTTTCTTTCTATTTGCATGTTTTTAAAGGTGTGCGACTTTATCAGGGTATCGTGGTGAAAGGTCATTGTGTATTTCACACTGTTGATTCCAATCTCCCTAATAAATTTTTGTATTTTGTATGGGGCTTCCAGCCGAGTGCAACCTCTATCATTGGCGCTGGCTGTTTTTTTTTATAGCGCCCTCACCCGAGCCATTCAGGATCAGTTCGTTGCCGTCGTGTTGCCAGGGACCAAACTTGAGACTGCAGTGCTGAACGTCGAACGGAAAATTGGCAACGTTCAACTGACAGCTCGTAGTCATGATGAGCGGTGACGCCCAGTTCACCTCGCCGGTATATTTGATCTTGACGATTTTGTCGTACATGTACGGTGCGTAGGATGTACCAGCGCTTTTAATGCAATGGAAAGAAAGAAAATAAGTGTTTGTTGAAAAGAAAAAAAAAGCAATGAGGGAATAAAATGTAATTGATATTATAGGCCTATATTATTTTGTTTGTCTAGATATTTCCATGTGATCTATCATCTATCTACAGCATACGCGTACGCAGGGGGGTGTTTGGGGTGTTCAAACACCCCCCTTTTGCCGAAGGGTGGTGTTAACACCCCCAAACACCCCCCTTTTCACCCGAAATCACCCCCCTTTTTACGATATCACCCCCCTTTTT
>JZLH01S0396250.1:0-17447 GCA_001188425.1 Eucidaris tribuloides | reverse complement strand
CGACGCATAAATTGAGAAGACAAGTTGGAGAGCTAGATTTTGTTTCTAAAATTACTGATGTCAAGGGCAAGGTGTACATGTTGATTAGCTTTCCACTTTCTTAGTTTCTATTTCATTCGAATTTGTCTGTGTTGAGTGCTTGTAGTTATACTTTCAATTTTTAAACCTCATACAATCAATAATAATAATGGGTTCATACATTGCGCTATTCACCACTGTGACAGTATCATAGCGCTTGCACAATATTATATTATCCCAGGCGTTAGATACATTAATTCAATCCAATCCAGCACTTATAGTGCTCACTCTCCACTCCCTGGGGAGCATTCCAGCCAGTTGCCATTTTGCAGGCGAGCACATCCTAATCAACCAACATAAACTTTCCCATCCAACCTGGTACCCATTTTTACTCCTGGGTAGAGAGCAGCAACATGGATAAAATGCCTTTCTGAAGGGCAAACGTGTCGGGCATTAGTTGGGCTCGGACCCACTTTACCCTTAGATTGGGAGATGAGTGCACTACTGTTCAGCCATGACACCTCCACATACAATTCAGCTATGTTTCCATGGTACAGATGTCACTTAACCCGTTGCCTCCGAGATTGTGAAAAATCCCATAGAGATAACACAGGCCACATCCGGTTCCCGTAGCCAACGGGTTAATTCCTGTTGCGTCTTCTCTAAAAAATGTTTCACCCCAGCCATTACTTATGAGAAATGTATCAAAAGAAACACAAAGTGAGCTTGTACTCATTAATAACACATGCGACTATCACAGATAAACCAAAGATCATCATCGCCTTAGCTTAAGCCATTTTCCCAAATAGTCATTCCCATTTGTACTGTACGCAGCAAACAAAATAAAACAAACTTATCTTAACCCTTAACATGCATACTGTGTTCACCTTCATGTACCTACAGCAACATGACAAGGCCACACTTTGGTTTATTCATAGAAACAAATCAATAAAGAACCTCTAATCCTGTTAATCCTCATTAATCCTTCTAATCCTTATAGTTGGGGATTTTCTATAATCATATCAAGTCAATCAGGTATAACAGAGAAGATGCAGTACCTAATTTTGTTGACCAATGTGAGACATTTACCAGAATGAATCAATTGACCAGATAATTCGGGCATAGTGAATGACACATTAAAGCAATGACCACAGTTTAAAAAATGTGAGCTACTTAAACCTCCATGCTCTAGGTGTCTTTGATAATGTCTAAAAATGAATCCCTGAAAAAATTGTATTTCAAAATTATGATTTAGTGCTTTAAAAAAGTGAAAATCTACAAGCATTTAAGTTGACCAGATTCACTTGCCTATATCCTCTCATAGATTTACAGTGTGTGGATCTAGGCTATTTTATCCTCCACCGGAGTGGAAATTGTTTATTCATGCATATCTTGCCAGTGGCAGAATAACTTTCTAAACTTTTGTATTCTAGGGTGTGTATTTGTCCATTTAAACACTACTATGCAGCTTGGACATCAAAGTTTGACAGTTTTTTAAACTGACGCTCCACAATGTTAGCTTATTACTTCAAGGGTTGATACAGTCTGCGGCTGGAAAAGGCACATATGTAGGGTAATTTTTTTTTTTTCACTTCAATTGTTAACTTAATCATAGGCATTCTGAAAAACATCCGCTCAGACTTAATCTAATATGTTTGACTCTGGGAAGTATTTCTATAAATACTATCCCGCAATTTTGATATTTTTAACCATTCTCCCAATGCTTTAATTTATGATATAGTGTTACGTGTTTACAGGGACATGTACATCCGTCAATCTCGCTTATTACAAAGAGATGAAATTAGCGGCAAACAGCGCAGATGTCACACATGCAGAGGCCAGCCAACGCCTTTCCGTTCTCTAAATTATTTGCCTGGCACATCCGCAGATGTCTCTTCACACTTTCAGAGATTAATTTGAAAGTGTTACGTTGCCACTTTTTAAAGATTATGTTTGTTTAGGGGAGGCGTCGTAGCTTAGCGGATATTGGATAAAATCTTCACTTCCTGACTTAAAGATCACTGGTTCGATTCCACGTTATGGCGGTTGTGTCCGTGGGTAAGGCACTTTATCCCCTTTGTAACGCTGTCCGTAAGATAAGACTGAAGAGCCGAGGAGTTCCCAATGTAGAAGGCAGAAATGACTTAGTTACAATAAAAGAACTGTATGCCCGTTTAAATCAAGAATAGAGAAAAGAAAAGGTGTGAAAATCCTGAGGTTTGTGGTCACATCCGGTCAACATGCATACGTGAGGATAGAGGCGAGTTCTATCGCTCTGCATGGGTAATAGTGGTTGCTCTGGTAGACTTGGCGCTAAAAGAATATGTGTATTATTTTGTGTGCAGTATCTGCGACTTTGGCACGTACGGAGTTCAAGCTCCACTTTTCATAGGCCTTGTCCATCTGTTAATAGATGGCAAGTCAAGTAATAATAGATAATAAAATAATAAAAGATAATGAAATAATTTATATTTATCCTCTGTGATTTGCTGTCCATCAATTATGAAGTTTAAGGGGAAACCGATGGGGTAGTTGTTTTTAGCTCCATCCCGGCCCCTGAAGGGGGCCGCATGAGCTGTTGTATGGCGCGTGGCGTCCGATGTCCGTCCTTTGTCCTTCCGTCCGTTCCTTCCGTTCCTTCCGTCCGTCCGGTTCCACAGTGTTTGAGAACTGTTTCTGTCTTCGTGATTTCTCAACCGATTTTTTTGATTCATGATTGTTTCATATGAGTAGGGCTAGGTGGGGGATTTTAAAACTTTGCTACACAGAATGTGTGAAATTGTCTGATTATAATAGTCTTAATTTATGCAAATTTATCGAAATCACAAAAAATGCTTGCTTCTCCTTCACTTTTCAACTATATTATTGTGAATTAGGCTTTATGTGGTAAGGCTGCGTTATGCACATTAAACTTTACACAGAACTTTTGAATTATACTCCATTACATTAATTATGGTAATTTATGCAAATTTCATTCCAAGAATAACAAAACAATGCTTCTCTCAGATATTCTTGACGCATTTTCATTCTCGTTTGTTTGCGTCTGATAGGACTAGGTGGGGTTCAAGACTTCTACACAAACAATTTTCGTGGTTTGTCGAAATTATTAATTATGCTAACTTGTTCTCATGTTCCTTCCGGTCGGGATATGAAACTATATTGTTTCTACTCTAATTTCTTTTATATTTCATGTTCTTCCGGAACATCAACATTCTTTAATTTTCTGACAGACTATCAACAATCTGTACACATTGATAATTTCGGACTATATTTGATGTTGCGAACGATGCTCGGATGAGCGCTACCGCTCATTGACGTTTTCTAGTTCCACTTATTCTCATGCCGTGTTTCGCTTTCTGTGTCCAGAGTACGCCGCTGTTGGCTGTATTTTCATTTTGTCAGATTTTATATTTTCACTATTCAGAATGCTCACTTCTATCAAAATGCAGTGCATCAACAAAGTCTGGGTTCGTTTTGGTGTTTACCATGTAGTTCTAGGTTTTGTGTATGATCAGTTTGTTGTTATCATGCATGTGGTACATGTAGATCAGTCAATTAGAGTTTGAAAAAATAGAGTTTCCTCCTTTTCATGTCTCCCTTACGAGTAGCTGCTTCTGGTGTTTACTTGATACTGATATTAATAGAGAGGAATAACCATCGTTGACTTCTACCTACTAACTACACTGTTCTGTCATGATAACTACCACAAACAGCAATACTGTGTATTGCTCTTTACTTTACCTACTTTTGCTTACTATTATCTTGCTATTACTGTTTCAATTACCTAATGCTACTGTTGCTGACACAACTAGAAACTGGTACTACTGGTGGTGAATTAATATAAATTTAAAGGCATTCATATAACAATGTTTCCAGTTTTCAAAAATCCTGAGCTACATGATTCCCATGGCCTACCAGGTGTCCTCTGATCAGGTCTAAACTGACAGCCCTGAAAAATTGACAGTTTAAAAAGTCGAAATATCATTGAGGACCATTTCCAGCTTCCCATAGACCTGCTTGTGCAGAATTTCTATCGGCTCGGAGAATAAAATTAATGCTGCCAACTTCTGATTGCACATATTGTTTCTTGTGACAGCATAACTGTCCAACTTTTGTGTTTAGAGTGTTTATTTGTCCAATTCAAACATGTCAGATATGTCAGTATAGCAAAAGTTTGACAGTTTTTAAAACCGCGTCTTCCACCAGTGTTTATACTGCGTCCTTTCACCTGATAGATGTCAGACTACATACATGAACACATCAACTACTAATCTTCAACATCTACACCGGATAATACATATGATAAATTCTAACATATCTTAAAAAAAAAGCGAAAGCATATTTTGTATTTCTTATTTCAGAAATGAATTCAGCGCAATATTTTAGTCCAGAAAACATATCTGTTATCATGAAAAGACAAAGTTCATATTTTTGCTATTTTGGCAGTCAAGCGGTGGTAGAACCTCGCACAATGTCAGATACACATTTGATGCCAATGCTAACGGGTGTAGCATCTTGACCGGAAATTATATCTGCCCGTCCCTGGGCTTGCTGCTACTCTGTATATAGCATTATTGTTCAATGACAGATGATGCGATTCTCCCAAACCACCCCATCTCTATGCCAGGGCTCCACACTAACTTTTTTTCCTACTTGCCCTTTGGGCAAGTAAAATTATCATATACAGATTTGTACTTGCCCGAATAAAAAATTTACTTGCCCGAAAATAAAGAAAAAATTACTCAAAAACATTAAAAATGATTTCTCACTAATTTTAACCAACAATGCCCTTTTAGATCTATAGAATTGGACGTTTGTTATTTTTAATAATTCTAGAGGTTGCAAAATGTGTGATTCATGAATTTAAAGAGTCATAATATTGAGTACAATGAACAAAATAATGATGAAATTTAGTATTTTAACTAAGTTATCTGAACACAAAATTTTAGATACATTTTGTTTTTGGTAAGATTTTGCTTTGATCAAAATTTTACTTGCCCAATTGGGCAAGTAAATTTTAACATTTTGAGTTTTTACTTGCCCGACATGAAATTTAACTTGCCCCGGGGAAGCGGGCAAGTGCTAGTATCGAGCCCTGTCTATGCCATTGTCTAAATGTTCAAACAAGTTAGGGAAGAAACGGAAATGATGGGGGGGGGGAGGGGTTCCTGCAGTCCCCCCAAAGCCCACCCCATCTGTATGCCAGTGACTGAATATTAAAACAAATTAGGGAAGAAACAATTGATACAGTTTTGAGAAAAATTGTTTACTTGTTAAGTCGTGGGGGGGGGGGCAAGAATCCTCCCAACCCCAAACCCCTTACACTATGCCAGTGCCTGAATGAAAAGACAAGTTAGGGAACAAACAAATGATTGGGGGGGGGGGACAAGAGTCTCCTCCCAGGGGGGCCAGTGTCATTACAAGGTGTACACCATGCGCGTGTGAAAAAACGAGTAAAAAGGGTTGTTTTTCACTGTCGGGCGATGTACACGCATTCATTGAAAAGGGTATCAAAATCGCCAAAATCAGGAAAAAAGGGTATACTTTTAACAGAGTGTTACTTTAAAAGGTATCTTTTCAGACATGAATACTTGTTTAGGGTATCTTTTCAGAATTGAATACTTGTTCAGGGTATTCTGAGATCCACAGATAATTACTTGTTTAGAGTCCATTTTGAAAGTCCGTACATGCGCATGGTGTACACCTTGTAATGACATTGCCCCCCCCTTGTCTCCCCAAACCCCACCCTCACCTATATGCTAGTGACTGAATGATACAAGGTTAGGAAAGAACCAGAAATGATAGAGAGGTATTTGGTGTTTGAGAATAAGAGGATGTACTGTACAGAAGGAGAAGGCCAAAGGAAGAGGAAGAATAGAAGGAGGAGGCCAGAGGAGGAGGAGGATCGAGAAGGCCGGAGGAAGAAGAAGAGGAGGAGGAGAGGAGGAGGAGGAGGAGGAGGAGGAGGAGGAGATGAGTGGATGACGACTGTGTATCATCTGGACTGGATAATTGAAAAATTTTTATGTTAAGCGACCTTAATCAGACTGAGGTCAGACTAAACGGGTCGAGCAATCAACTGGATTTAGAGTATATTATTTCTGGGGATGTACTCCATATGCACAAGAACCCTTCTTACGCATGGAAGGCTATTCGCTAACAAGATTTACCCAACAGCGGATGAGGCGTAAGGTAGAGATAACGGGAGAGGCAGTCAGGAGTTAGTTATTGTTCTTGCTTTCTGCTGTCAAGTTGTATTTCGTCGGTTGTCCGGCAGAAGGGGCCCTATCAAATGTTCCCGGCAGAAGGGCCTTAACCTTTAATTGCCTCTAACTTGGAAACCATCGGCTCTTTTCACATGAAATCAAAGTAGTGTGATAAGTTTAGATTCTTCTGTCAGTCTGTTAAGCGCAAATATCAAATAAGGCAATACTTCTCAAATTATAGAAAATTTATACATGTACCAAAGTCACAGATCTGTACCAAGTAACACAGATCTGCACCAAGTAATACACATAAATTCCGTAGGGGTGTAATTCCTCTGGCCTGGCATGTTAGGAGTTAAGGCCTTTTTGCCAGAAACATATGCTAGGGCTCTTCTGCTGGACAACCGATGATTTGACAGAAATGTGAACTCTTTTGGTCAAGCTACTGAGGTGCATTGGGACTAAAGGATCCTGTGTTTGTCTGTTTCCGTTAAATGCACCATAAGGTGCATTCACATTACCAATCTTCGCAAAGTTTATCTTCTCGAAGACTTCGCGAAGTTTGGTTTGTCCGTTCACACTGTGACTGCGGTAAAACTTCGAGAAGATTTACTTTCCGCGAAACTTCTCGAAGATTTGGCCCACACTGCGCTAGTGAAAAAGCACACAATCGGCCGTGTAACCAAGCGAAATCAAATGTACAGACACTTTATTGTAGCTGTGCTCTAGAAATTTCCAATGTCCTGTACACTGCATTATTTATTTTAATGAAATTTACAAACTCACAGAACAGACCGAATTATCTAACAGCTCAGTACATGTACATAATACAAGCCATACACAACTCATGTACGTATTGTATACGCCATATATTTTCGTGATTTTGCATCAAGACCGGGAATTCGCGAGTGTATATTTTCGCGATTTTATTGTACTTGCATTCACTTTGTACAGAAATATTGGAAGTGAAAATTTTTCGCGTTCATGTAAGTCGCTGAAAATCGGGCGGAAAATTAAACCACCGCGAATATTAGCGTTTACCGTATTCACACTCAGATTTTGTGTACTAGCGCAGAACCCTATTAACATCCCCACACCAGAAATGCGCAGAGGCTCATGGAATATATCTTCCCGAAGTTTGTGTTCACACTCAAAATGTCGCGGGAAGTTTCTCGATGTCCAGGAAATTTCCTACAAAATTGTGGGAAGTTTCGCGACAAGTTTCGCAGGAAGTTTTGCGGGAAGTTTGTGTTCACATTACCAAACTTCGCGAAGTTTATCTTCGGGAAGTGAAACTTCGCGAAGTTTGCTGTAAGTGTGAATGCACCTAGTGGCTAGTTTGTAACCAAACTTGGATGGTAAACTCTTAATTTTTCAGCAGAGAGTGTCACTTCTCCTCCTTTTCAACCGGTCACAAATCAGGTACATCTGTTTAGCAATGTTTGATCATGTAGCATTCCAATCCATAATAAAGATAAACCTAGACTTTGATCCTCTGTCCAATATCTTGTTCAGCTTTTGTCTCAATTTTGTGTCAAAACTAGAATTCTATTTCTCCATTTTTTCCAGGTTCTGAATAGTGAGAAAGCCAGTAATAGAGAGCAGGGCCCTGTTTCATAAAAGTTAGAATCACATCAACTATTCCATTCTACTGGCAACTGACCCGCCTAGAATTCTTTTCGACACCATTACACCATTCGCCAAACCCTCTATAAGCTAGACCAAAAGCTTCAGTCCCTCTGTACTCCGATGGTCTATGTCTGGCTCCAGTGACTTCAGTACATGTAGAAAAAGTCATTTTTGATAAATAATTCCCCAGAACAGATGGTTATCTCTGTCTATCAAAAAGCGAATGGTGTAATGGTGTTGAAAAGAATTCTAGGCTGTACTGCACCATGGCAACAGTACTTCACAGCCAATCAGAGCCTTGAATTTTTACAAAAATTGCAGTAGAATGGCAAGTTGATATGATATCAACTTTTATGAAACAAGGCAGTGATAATGTCGAATTTGTTTCGAAATATGTTGGGACAATAGCGAATAAACCGTAACTCAGTGCGACTGCAGCTCTCTTATTGGTAGAAACAACCAGCTGCACCTGGTTTTGCCATTGTCCATGCATATTTCTGCACCAGAGTGACGTACCACTTTGGTACTCTATGCTTCATGTGGTTTGCAGAGAATAATCATTCATGTTTATGTCATGCAAATGTAGTTTGTATTGTCACAGAAATTAATGGGATCAGGTGATTTTCAGCTTGTTTGGGGGCCATAAATTAACCCTTTTAAGGCCCAAAGGATTATATTTCAAAAACTGTACAACATACAAATCCCAAATTTTGAACACTGCGTTTTTTTTGTACTCTTCTGGTGCATAATGTGTCTTTAGTTGGATGAAATCTGAGCAAACACAGTTGGAGCGCAAATTAAGAACATTACCTTTAAAGCCACAGGCTAACATTGACCACAATTTTAAAAATGTGACATTACATAATCCTCCATGATCCAAGTGTCTTTGATAAGGTCTAAAAATGAAGCCCTGAAAAAATTGTATTTCAAAATGATCATTTATTGCTTTAAAAAAGTGAAAATTGTAAGTTGACCGGATTCACTTGCCAATTTCCTCCCATAGATTTACTGTGTGTAGATCTAGGTTATCTTGTACTCAGCCCGAGTACTAATTGTTTATTCATTCATATCTTGCCAGTGGCAGCATAAATTTCCAAACTTTTGTATTCTAGGGTGTTTATTTGTCCATTCAAACACTACTATGTGTAGCTCAGGTAGCAAGGTTTGACAATTTTTTAATTTGAAGCTCCACAATGTTAGCCTGTGTCTTTTAGAACCGCTTCTCATCTATAAACATACTCAGCCATTCCATGCAAGTGTCACGCCAGTCATGTATGCATACTGTATGTCACAAATCACTAGCCAGGGTATACATGTAGATGATTGCCTTATGTGATCAGGTACAGCAATCAGAGCAATTATTTTCTTTGTTTTGATCTAAATATATATCCTGGTTTGTAACTTGTATGACATATACGGCATGCGTGACTTGTGTGACACTTACACGCAGTGGCTGTAATTTTACCCTCTGGAGAAGTTTGATTACAATGTAACAACGCAAGGGATAACACAACCTTTAAGAACAGCTTCTCATAAGCTGTGTTCACAAAGGCAGTTATTACCGGTCACATCTTTGTCAGGTATAAGTCCGACGTATTAAAAAAATTCCCGTTGATCCATGCACCAACGCATCCATACGCGTCGGTATTAGCACTTATACCCGACATGTTTATATGCCCGATAAAGCTTGCTCACATTATTACCGGTAATAGCAGACCGGAAATGACGTGTGTCAAGGTGTTATCGGGTCATAACCTCTGACCCAAATTGTAGGATATGTGAATTGGTAAATAATGAAAAGTCGAAGCCACCAGTTTGGATTAACATAAAAGGTCACAGTAATGTCCGACAGCACAAATTTACAGTCCACACGTACTTTGTTATTACTGCAACTTATTACTGGACTTATGTCTGGTCTTCTTCGGATGTAAATCGTCGGGTATAAGTCGCGCTATATCCGATAGAGTTATGTCCGACGATTGTTCTCACTGCAACTTTATATCCGACACTATAACCGACACAAGTTATGACCGGTCACAAGCAACTTATGTCCGATCGTCCGGACATGGCTTTAGTGTAAACCAACTACATTTTACCCACCGCAAATGATTTGATTTCAATATAACACGCATTCCCCATAGACCCCATGCAGCCCAAGACATCTTGTTCTTAGTCTCCAACGGGTTATGAGTTAGATATGGTTTCTACAAAAAAATTTCTGGGTTCATTCATTTTTTTTATTTTGGTATGATTACAGACTGGTAAACAGGATATGGTTCTAATTAAGTGACGATAAACCTTTCATCAATGGTTTCATTATGTGCGTCAGAGGGGATGAGCAGAACGCAGAAACTTGTTTTCATGTAAATTATAAACGTAATTAGTACGCATTTCACGACAACGTTTGCAGGTCCTTCATGGTATATTATGCAGTTTGAGACCTTATATACCATTCATTGTGAGCTAGCAATGACACTGCTCTAAATAAATATAGTCACAAGTCATTATTTCATAACTAAACACAACAAAAAAAGTAACTACCCCCTTTTTCAACATACCATAACTTTTTAACAAAACAGATTTGTGCAAAATAAATTGGCAAGAGTGTTTCTACACTCATTGACTAACTTCTGTGTGAAAATGTGATTGATCCGTCAGGTCATGCATGAGTGAACATGCATTAAAGGTGAAAATGCCACTTTTCAAAAGTCACAGGAGTCATCTCTTATGCCAAAATAATGGTAAATAATGACATTTTTTGCTTTATTTATAAAGTGTGCTCACGCAACCATGACACGATTACAATCTCTTATGTTCGTACAACATGTACAGATATATTTTCCTGAAAAGTATCGGATTTCAATTTTTGCAATTAATT
This sequence comes from Eucidaris tribuloides, assembly GCA_001188425.1. Classification (NCBI taxonomy): domain Eukaryota; kingdom Metazoa; phylum Echinodermata; class Echinoidea; order Cidaroida; family Cidaridae; genus Eucidaris; species Eucidaris tribuloides. Next base: position 6,716 of record JZLH01S0396250.1, on the reverse strand, counting down.
TAATGGATTTTACAATTTCAAAATTGAGAAAGGGTGGAAATTTTTAAATTGAGCTCACCGAAGCGTAAAATATGCCAAAAAGGCCAAAGGAGGTATAAGGGGATCAAACGATAGGTGATTAACATAAATAGTGATTAAGAAACAGAATTTGTCAAAATCCTGCATAAAAAATTCCCCAAAATGACCCTTGTGACTTTTGAAAAGTGACATTTTTGCCTTTAATATGTGCTGACTCATGCATGACTTGACGGATCAACCACATTTTCACACAGACTTTAGTGAATTAGTGCAGAAACATCCTTGCCAAATTATTTTGCTCACAACCGTTCTTTTATAAAGTTACAGTATTTTGAGAAAGGGGGTAGTTACTTTTTTTGTTGTGTTTAGATCAGTTTGACTGCTGTACAGTGTATGCGTTTGCCCAGGTGTGTCCTGGACAGTAGCACCCTCCCACCAGCCCATGGTGGGTGATTTTGGTGCCAGGCGAGTAAAAACAGAAAGTTACTGGTGGGTAAAATTTTTGTAGATGTTGAGTCCATGTTGTATTTGGGCAGGTAAATTTCCTTCGAGGCAGGTAACTTTTCAAATTTGTTATTATTATTTTTTTCAATTATATTTAATTGTTACCGCTTTACCCTAAGAAAAGCTGAAATGCACTGCTTTGTAGAATTGGCGCTAAAATGAACACCAGTATGGTGAATTTTTTTTCTCTCATAATCCAAAAGAAATTACCGTTGTTTTTTTCTATTCATGCAAAAGCAAGTATTCTTTTCTGTGCAATACAACACATAGCTCATTAATTTTTGTTTCTTTGTTCAGTAGTTTAACTGAACAAAAATTAATGATCAATGCGTTGTATTGCTCAGAAAAGAATAATTGCTTTTGCATGAATAGAAAAAAAAAATAGCAATTTCTCTGATTATGAAGGGAAAAAATTCAACATGCTAGCAGTTCGGGTTTTTTCTGTGCCACTCTGTATATACTGGTAATCATCAGTTCAATTAAGGTCGACCACTCTCGTGAATATTCATTCCAGGAATGTTCCCAAGGTCCTAATCAAGTTACATTCAGCAGATACAAACCTTTGCCATCCTCATAGGTCATTAATGATCTCAAAAGACAGAAGGACAAACTCTTCTTATCCTTCTTTTACAATGCCCTCCTCCACCCCACCCCCGCATCCCCCATCTACATCATCAGTTCAACCTTGGGAGACTTTGGAATAAAATGCTTTAAAAAATATATTTGGCTAATGGTTTGTCTGCAGGGAATTAACTTTATGATAGTAAAAAAAAACCCTGTCGTGATGATTTTATCAAAAAGCCTATCATCCGAAAACAGCTGATAACATCATAGTTTACATATATTTAAATGAGTTAAAGAAAATAATTCTGTAATACAAGAAATGTAGTTTCTAGAGTAATAGGGCATAGCCCTGAAAATAAACTGAGTCACACTCAGTGGCTGTGGTATAACAAAAATAGAAAATAATAGAATATTGTTTCTGAATCGGATGTACAGAAATATGTCTGATCATGGCCAGATAAATGTTAATACTGACTGCTCAGAGTAAAAATTATTCAGAAGGACGATGGCAATAATATATGAAGATGGAAGGAATATATGGAATAGATTAATATATACATATATATTGTATTTATTCATTTATTTATATGTTGAAAGGTTTCATATTATATGAAAAATCTTGTTTATTCACCTGCCTTATAGTGATGCTACTTCCTACAACTCTTGTAAGCAAAACAAAAATTGTTATGTTACTAAGTAATCTTATTAAGAACACCTGTAAATCCTTTGTTTAGGACTGATATGACATTGCTTTTGGTCATTTTCAAACGTGAGTAACACAACAATTTGAGAGTCTTCAAGGGCTCATATCTTCCCACTTGGAGGTTATGAATGGATGGTGACTACCATATGAGGTATAATGTAGGACTGGCATGTGTCATTACCAGTTTGATTTGATTTCTACTATTGGTCAAGTAATTATGGTTAAAAAACGGTGCGTGAGTGACACAACAAATTTTGGACATGGGTGTCTGACCATAATCGGTTATAGTTGGATTCCTACCAAAGTAGTTCTCCAAGAGTACCATGAGTCCTAGAACATGTGCATAATTAGATTACCTATCTAACATATGTAGTCACAATCAATCATTCCCTCTCTGGGGCAAATGGTCCCCCCATACATGCCGTGAGTGACACAACAAAATGCAAAAATACCCTCATTAACATTAATTACCCCTGTACTAAATTCATTGTGCTACAACATATAATAAATTATTTCATGTAATTTTCATGGAAAACTATCATCTAAGATATCTAATTAAAAAAATATTGAAGCCTTTTGATTTCTTGCAAGTTTTAATTTTCACCCTCATGTCCACTTTTGTTTGAAAATGCCCTTTTGTAATTGATAAGTCAGTATACCACTGTTGATCAAAATCTTGTGTGAGTCCTCACGAATAGAAAGCCATCGTCAATTGGGTCATGAGTACTCAGCTATGAGAAGAATGATGACCAATGGCATGTGGATTTCAATTAATCCAGTCACACATGTACATAATACCACAGCATTCATCCTCTCTTGCATTCATTAGGGTAAAGACCAAAGTTTTAAAGGCAGTGGATCTCATTTGCAAAGCCCTTAAGCTGATTGGTGAGGGCATGTCTGTGAATTGGGATCAGTGATTGCCTAGAATTTGAAAATGCAAAGAAAAACAATAGCTGTTGTAGTGTACATTTTATGGTAGGAATTTTTTCTCGCGAGAAAAAATTCAAATCAGGGTCTAATGGTCACTATAATTCCACTAAAACTGAGTTTCTAGCTCCTATATTTTGCTAAAGGTTGCCAGACGGCATTTTCTGCTAAATGCCATTGTATTTACACAATGTTAATTTTTAGGGCATACAAAAGAGATCCCCTGCCTTTAAGCATTGCATGTTTTCCATGAAAATTTGAGGTACAGTGTAACAGGGAAAACAGCATTTTAAACAAAATGAAAAAAATCATGCCTAAAAATTCCCCCAAAACTAAAACTAATAAATATTTATTAATAAATCTTAAACTAATTTACCCCAAAAGACGCCTTATAAAGCCAAAGAAATCATGTGTTACCAGTAAATATGTCCCCAAACCCAAACCAAACCCCCCACGGGCATAGTAAGCTTGACGTTGTTTATGATCTTATCCAACGAAAATTCAAGTGGGAAAATTGCAAAATAACAACGTGGAGAAAAAACGGAATTTGCCTTTTGTAAAATGGAAAACTTTGGTCTTTACATTAGGGTTATAATCTTCAAGATTTTTATCTCAACTTGGAAATTCACTTGCTTCACCCTACCTTTAAATGAAGGTCATGATTTCAAACATGCAATCTCCGAATGTATTCCATCCTGCTTTAAAGAATAAATTAGTTTGGCATGATTATGAAGAAATTTATGTTTTCCATCACTCTGGCATCTATCAACTTTCACTTACAGGCATACAGACAGACACATGCACACACACACACACACACACACACACTCACATACATACACACATATACATACAGTGTACATACAAACAAGCACACACATGCACACACACAAACACACATACCGGTACACACAGTCACGCGCATGCACACACAACACACATACACAAACACCTACACATACATGACAATCACGCATGATAAAGTAGACAAATAAAACTTTTGAAGTGCAAAGTAGTGTTATTCCAGTTTATTTTCTGTGCAAGAGATGTAAGAAAATCATCAAAATAATGATTACAAAAAAAAAAAAAAATATTTAATTATCCGCTCCCTGCCTAATCCATTACAAAGCAAAGCTCGCGACCATAGACTTTGCATGTCATATCTCCAATCTGGTAATGAAAGAGGTTAAAAAGTTTAGAGACGCATGAACCCTATGGAATGACCATGGTTTACACATGGATTTCAGCAATTTCCATGAAACCCATGGTAAAACCATGCGTTTCCCGATAGTAGTACGATGGAATGACGCATGTAAATCATGGTAATTTCATGGTCAAAACCAGGGTTTCACCATGGTTCCATGTAATTTGCCCAAAAACCGATGGTAAAACCATGGTATTACCATATTATTGCATGCGTAAAACCATGGTTTTATTTTTTACTAGGGGAGTTTCTATTCTAAAACTGAAAGCTGGTTATTTTTTTTTTGAAAGATATTAAAGTTTTCTTCCAATTACTGTTTGAGTTGTCCAATTTCTAACTAATATAATTTGTTTTCTAGCAGTTTCGTGTCGTAATTTTATTTTATTTACCTGATTGGAATCACATTTTCTTACAAGTTAACCCAAAATTCATTTTCTTCCCATGTCTCATGAATGATGTGATATTCTTTTTTGAGATTGTACTCATTTACTGTGTTATCTCATATTTTGAAATATAAAAAACTCACTTGTTAATCTATTTAATGCACCAATTCCATGTGAATCACTCAATGTTATAAACAATGAAAAATGTTATCAAAATGCTAGTTCTGAAAAAAAAGTGAAATCCTCAAAAATTTGTTTTATTTTATTTATATTATTCATTTATTTATTTATAAATCGAATAAATAAATAAATGAAATGTTATCAAATGCTAGTTTCTGAAAAAAAGTGAATCCTGGCAAAAATTGTTTTTGTTGCCATGACTTCTGTAAACTCCGCATACTTGTTTTGTGCATTACACGAAAACTTGTGGTCGTACACAACAAAAACAGAATTAAATTGATCGAACATGATATAAACTTGGAAGCATATCATGAATGTGCTGTGATTCACTTCGAATATCGAACTTGGCAATACAGTAGAAATTCAAGTTAACACAGTGGGCCCCATACCGGGGGGGGGGGGGGGGCACCGCCATTACAAAGTGTAGCACCTATGCCGCATGTGAAAGAAACGCATAAAAAGGGTTTTTTTCACGGTCAGACAGTGAAAAGGGTATCAAAATCAGGAAAAAAGGGTATACTCTTAACAAAAGGCTTACTTGAAAAGGGTACTTTTTCAGACCTGAGTAGTGTCTACATGTACTTTTTTAGGGTATTTTGAGATCGAAGAATAATTTACTTGTTTAGGGTCCATTTTGAAAGTCCATACACACGCATGGTGTACACCTTGTAATGACAGTGCCCCCCCCCCTTCCTCCAGGGGGGCCTCATGCTGTTGTAAACCTTTCCAAGAACAAGCATGGAATTGTTTTGAATGTCAAAATTTAGGGTTGGGCTGTCATTCTTTGTCTTCGATTTCCCCAGCCCCTTCCCCTTCCTCCCCCCCCAAAAAAAAACCACTATTCAGCCACTGTTTGTATTGCAATTCTCTATTTGTTACATCCATATAAAATGATGAATATTGGATTGTTAATACATCAATATTCAATTAACAAAATTACTTAAAGCCTAAGTATAGTTTTGATAAATGCACATATTGCTACCTTCTCGGATAGTTTAAACATCTCAATTTGTGACTGTTAACAGTTTTCTGTAGGTTTGATGCTGTTTTCTGATGTCTGGGATGACAATAGAATGCAGAGGTACTTTGTGAAAGATTGGTGAAAAAGCTGTCTGATCAACTAAAATGTTACTTGGGCTTTAATACATGAAGATCATTTATGCTTGATAGATACACATACATGTATGATTAAAGATTGTGTCATTGATTTGCACGTCAAATAACATCTAAATCAATGAAATCAGCTTAAAACATATCCAATGTGAAGATTAATATACATTAAATAAACACCTCTCATAGAAACTTGGGGTAAAATATTTAGTTTTGGTGAAAATCTGGACGGTTAAACTTCATCCTTTTTCAAATGACTCTGAAGTCTTTGAAAAAAAAAAATCTGTGACGTCGATGTGCATGGGCCGTTCCAAAATTGTCCGATCAGCCGTTAGCTGAAGGTCGTGCGGAGGTTAGCCGTTTAACCAATCAGTGCGCTCCGCTGGTCTTGCGACAGTTCACATAACCACAATTTGCAATTTGAGCAAAATTTAAATTCATGGAAAGAACAACATTCTGGTAACATGTCGTTATTAGTTTTTCTCATAAAACAATAAATTCATGACGTATGGATCTCCAACTTTCAACACACCATTTGTAAGTACTAAACTACCGTTTGGTATTGATAATGAAGGGAAGTAATGGACTTGCACATCCCTGACACAATCTTTAAGTGATATTTATAATGTTATAAGACGCTAGAATCCTTTCAAAAGCTATTACAATAACAATGAGTAGACAAAAGACCCTAACCAAATACGTGAATTGTATATGCATTTCGCAGATTAAAATCTGCACTAGAAGACTTTCCTGGTGGATAATTAGATACAATATATTTATTTTCTTTACAGAATCATATAAATATAATTTCTTTGTATCAGGTGAATATTTACAGAAGTGATGTTCTTAGTTATATGCATGTACTTGATTGTATGATACACAATTGCAAAAATAGTGAGATACACATTATAGTGATATACATGTAATGGTGATATATTCTATAGAGGCTCATTAATAGACAACATCATTTGGTCCATATGTGTCTTTTTTTCTGTCCACTCATGCCATTTGTATTTAGAACTGGTACTCGTAGCAGTAATGAATTAGTAATACTACTGCACAAACTGCTATACTACTACTAGTACTACTAGTAATAGAAGTGGTGGTAGTAGTCATGACA
>JZLH01S0396217.1:1140-14374 GCA_001188425.1 Eucidaris tribuloides | reverse complement strand
TCTGGTAATGAAATTGCAGTAGAATCTAGATTATAGCTAGCTTTAATTATTAGAAAATGAATTCAGAGTCTATTGCAGGGTCATGACTTTGGTTGGTTTGGGGCATAACGTTAGATCTAACGTTAGATCTAACGTTAGATCTAAAGCTTTCAAATAGAAAAAATCAGTTTAAGCTAAAAAGGAATTCTAATGTTAAGTTACAATTTACACATGAACAGGGCTCGACAAACGCAGCGCGCAGGTGCCAGAAAGTGCACTCTCACTCAGAAAAAAAAAGATGCTGCCCAATTTGGCAGTGCCTTTTTTGCCAAGACAATTGACAAAAACAACTTCTGACAATCATCATGCAGCACAGTCTGTTTGATGCAATTCATCCAGTGATTGCAAAGATATTCTTGCATATGAACGAGATCTCTTTCTTTCACTGGGATGGTGGAAAAATTTGGGCATTGGATTTTTCTCGCGGGCACTTGAATCGATAAATTTCAGTGCCCGACTGGGCAGGCATAAAAAAAAAACATTTTCTGTTGAGGCCTGTACAAATATAGTCTAAGCCAGTATGTAAGCTGTCTATGTTCATTAGATCTAACATTAGATCTAACAGACACTAAAGTTACAGCTTGTCTAAAAAAAAAATGTGCAAGTTAACCACGTCCACGAAAGGGTGAAATCACAAATGTGCCACTTTTTAATAGTAGTCAATGATAGTTATATCAGACTCTCTTCCCATAAAAGTACCACAATTGTGGTTTTACCTTTTTGCTTTTAACTAAACGTACTATTAGAGTCTATCTCGAGATTAAAACTAGCAAATTGAATAGAACAACCAGTATTTGAAAGCTACAATGTTGTTCTTGATGTTGATGTAAGCACGTGTCAACTCACAGCAGTATTTTCTAACTGCTGAAGAGGGCGCTTTTCACTTGTAAAAATTTTGAGACGTGCTGCAGTGTGTCTCAAAAAATTGTGCAAGTCAAAAGTGCCCACTTTAGCAACTGGAAATACTTGTGACATGAACCTTACATCAACGTCAAGGGCATAGTCTTATTAAGACTCTTAGCTTTTAAATGCCATTTGTTTTGTTCAATTTGCTTGTTTTAATCTCGAGATATATTGTACACAACAAAATGGTGAAATCACAATTGTTCCATTTTTATATGAATTGTACTAAAGTGGCACAATTGTAATTTTACACTTTCATTTCTAAATAAAGATATCTCAAGATTAAAACAAGCAAATTGAACAGAACAAATGATATTAATGTTAGTATTTTTTCAACAATGTATTATTATCAACATACAACACAAGAATCAAGCTACAAACATATTTGGTGTAACAGTGTTTTATCCGAGAACCAGGGTTGGCGTATTTCCCGGTCAGAATCTTATTTCCCACCCAATTGTCTGGAAAATATAAGTTTCTCCCATTGACTTTGTACATGAAAAGGCAATTTCATATCAGACGGTGTCCATCCGGGAAATATAACAAAAATTGGGAAATATGCCAACCCTGCCGAGAACAGCCTTGAGGACAATTTTGTTGGCCTCGACCTTGGCCTCAACCTCGGCCTCAGTCTTTGTCTTGGTTCGAGTGATATGTATTTGCTGTGCCCAATGGAAAGTTCATGTTTTATGGCTGCCTCAGTCTCGAAAATTGTGGTTTCAAATACAACAGCTATTTAATACAGAGTTGCCAATCTCAGTGAATCAAAAGGGCCAAAAATGCGGGAGTCTCGTGCTCAGTGTATGAGAATTGGCAGCCCTAGTTTAGCATAGGAGCTCAACTGGTGCGTAAACAGACTAAACACAGAACTATTGGTAGTCCTATACCCCCACTTATTATATGTTTTTATGGCCATTTCAGGATCGCACTTCAGAACCGTTCTCCGAGCCAACCAGTCCAGCCCTGGATCGGTCCGGACTTCTGTCATCCAGTCCTGGTCGTAGCGACTTACCTCCCTTCGAAGACGAGTCAGAGCTCCATGGCGGAGATGGTGTGGATTTGGAGCAAGAGGAGGATGGGGAGGAGCTGTTTGGAGATAATCTTGAAAGGTATGAATGTTACATATATGCAGGGCCTGACACTAATGACTAACACCTGCCCGCTTGCCCGGGGCAAGTAAATTTTGCTTCAGGGCAAGTGAAAATTTTGCTTCTGTGCTGGTGAAAATTTTGCTTCTGGATAAGTGAAAATTTTGCTTCTGGGCAAGTGAATTTTTTGCTTTTGGGCAAGTGAAAAATCTTGCTTCTGGGCAAGTGAAAATTTTGCTTGTGGGCAAGTGAAAATTGTGCTTCTGGGTAAGTGAAAATTCATGGAAATTGATTTTACTTGCAAGTGTAATTTTTTCAATTCTTATGAGTATTAAAAACTTTTTTTTCATTTCAGTTACAATTTTGTTTATAGGCCCTATTCCAATTAAGTAGAATCTTGTAAAAATTCTTTCAACAAAGCACTACCTGTGTGAAAATACTACAATTAACAAGTATTTTGTTCGCTCTTTCAATAACAATACCCTTTGAAAAAGAGACCAAAGTTCTTGGTTTTCTACAATTACATGAAATTCCATTTTGTTGAAATAAACAAATTGTTACCCTACATTTTCTGCGAGTTTTCTGTTAAACTGAAATCCATTTTTGTCCCCTTTTCTCTCACTTTACCATTTTCTATTGTTCAAATTTTATTCTTCATGAAATCATGGCATGTTTTTCCATTTTTTCACAAATGCATTGGTTTTTATGTTAACTTACTCCTTATGCAAGATCAATTACCCAGCATTTATCACACTTTTTTTCTTGATTTTCCTTGAGACCATAAGAATAATTCTAAGAATGAGTCAGTGATATTCTAGCAATGTTGTTTCTGTAAAAAAAAAGTGAATAAATTACACTTATTGTGGAAAATAAGAATTCTACAAACCATATTTTGTTGTTGTTGACATTCCATGCTCTCACTGCTTTTACAGAAAAATGCAGTCTCTACTTTTGACATGCAACCCAGCGTTTTTTACTGTAACCTACACAAATCAATCTCTTTTGTCCACAATAACAGTCCAGGGCCCTATCTCATAAAACTTGCAATCAATTGCAAATCCAAAAATCGATTGTAAGTCTTAAAATACTGGGTTCTGATTGGTTGAAATCAACTTGCGATTGATTTTTGAGAGTTGCAATCAATTGCGCAGTTTTATGAGACAGGGCCCAGAATAGTTTAAAGTAATTTTTTTTGTAGGATTATATAGTACATGTATCTGTTTTTATTTTCACGTACCTATTTACATGATTTACATGCTAACTCGACATTCATTATTTTCACCTATGCAATCTCTCTTTAATCCTCAATAACAGTCCAGAACATTTCAAAGTATTTTTTGTTTATTTTTCTTGTAGGGATTATCGTGCCATTCCAGAGCTTGATACGTACGATGCAGATAATCTGGATGATGAGGATTATGAATCGTTGGCGCCCGAAGATCGTGTCGCAGCCGAGCGTGCCATGCGCAAGAGAGATCGTGACGAAGCCATAGCACAAGGGCGTATGAGGCCTGGGCTTCTTTACGGTAATAAACAAAAATAAAAAACTTTTAAAACCTTTAAAAACCTTTGACAAATGTCATCTCAAAACTGTACCCAACAATTATTAACTGAGTGCTCTACCAATCAAAAATGTAATGTATTACTAATAGGGTCAATCTACGTCAAATCAACCAATTTTCAGACAATTTGTCACCCAACCCTTTTCAATTTTTTCTAAAACTCGCACCAAATGTGCCCTCAAGTATCTGACGGAAAATTCTGAAATATTTTGCCACAAGGTCATATGATTGCCAAGATACGGCCACACTTAGCAACCAATGCACACTCAAAGAAGTGGGGTTTTTGATGAGCTGCTGTAGCCAGAGTAGACAAGCTGGAGAATTCATTATCAGGAAGTGGAAAGAACTTCACACCTTTTATACGAAAAAAAGTATTATCACTCAGATTTGACCTTCGGCTATTGCACAGCAGGTCACCAAAATTGAGGAGAATCAAGCATAAACAATGCCAGTATTGAATTACTCTCATGCCCCGATAGAAACTGATCCCATAGAAAACTACGCAACCTATTTGCTTGTTACAATGGATACCAGGACTGCCAACTCTCATGCAATGAGCTTGAGACTCGCGCATTTTGGCCCTTTCTCACGCCAATATTTTGTTTGATATTTCACGCATTTCTATGTGATCTCACGCAATTGGACCCTTCTGTTATATTATTGGCCTATGGGAGTCTCACGCAATTTCATTCGCTGAGATTGGCAGCTCTGGGATACTGATGGTCGTTCTTTGAAAATAAGTCAACATTTGATCACAACATTTTTGCAACATAATCCTTGCATAAGGTAGTGGGCCTACTTGATTCTGCAAATAGTTTCACCCCAAGTTGAGGGCTACCTCCAATCATGCTGTTTCCCTGAAATCTTCTGAAATGTTGCCATTTTAAGTTGTTTTATCAAGTTTTTAAAAATGTTTGTTTTTTGCAGAGGAGAGCGATGAAGAGGATGAAAGGCCCACAAGGAGGAGGAGACTGGCTGAACGAGCTGCAGAAGGAATTGAAGATGAGGAAGAGGTAGGGTATAGGAGTGATGGCTCTGAGTTTAGATGTATCGAACAGAAAGGCGAGCCAGGACGGGGGGGGGGGGGGGGGGGGGGGGCGGGCGAGTCCAGGCAGCGATTACAGCAAATGAAATCAGAGAAAACCTGGAACTGTTTTCGCTTTTCAGTCAGAAAAAGGCAGTGAATTTCAGAAAGGGGTCCCTCAAAATCGAATTTTATTTGTCGACGGGGTTCCGATGAGAAAGTGATTGGATGAAGCAAGAAAAGTACCGTTAATTTTCAGACTGAGAGTAATATCAATGGCTGAGATTTTTGCAGGGGGTTTATGTACCCCCCCACCTCCCCCCCCCCCCCCCCCCCCCCCCCCCTTCCATATTACTCAGCATGTCAAGTATCAGATGTAAATTTTACACAGGGCACCCTACCCTTATTATGCATAAGTCAACATAAACCATCAAAAACATCAATTTTTAAGACCTTCATTGTTGCATAGAAGACCACTAAACAAAACAGTGTGCACTGGAAGAGTTTTCATCATTGAGAAGCACACACACAAAACTGGCAAAATTTTCTTCATTTTGGTACCATAGGATATAACACTAAAAAAAATGTAATTCAACAAAATGTCAAATTTCAATGGAGAACCACAATTTTCATCCTATGTCCACTGGCTGATATTTCCTCATCAAATTGAAAAAAAAGAGTAAATTTTACCCTCATCTTGATCTTTTTATTTTATTTTTGCACGAAAACGTCAAGATGATCGAGAGTATCGAGAACCTGGAGGACATGAAAGGACATTCTGTCAGGGAGTGGGTCTCACTGGCCGCCCCCCGGCTGGAAATCTACAACCGATTCAAGAACTTCCTCTGCACATTCGTCGACGACAAGGGTCATAATCTCTACCGGGAGAAGATCAGGCACATGTGTGAAGGTGAGCCCTCCCCAGCCCTCTGCCCTTCCCCCTTCCCCTTCCCCTTCCCCCCTTCCCCTCCCCCCCCCCCCGACATTTGGGAAATGTGAATCACCTACGACCAAAACTACAATAGAATTTAACTAGAAAAAAGAAGTTGCTCAATTGACACATTCAAGATCAACTCAAAACTTACCAAGTCGTGCAGCAGTGCATCAAAAAATAGGGCGTACAAATGAGTATTTAAATGTGACCCTCTCTATCAAAACAAGGCACTCGTCGAACATTTAGATTTTATAGAAACTGGCTTTAAACGATTAAAAAAAAAAAACATTGAACACTGCACAAAATAAAAAAATAATTTTCATAACTGTTTCATTTTTGTGAATTATCGTATGTATCAAAATGTAGTTTGTTAAGTGTTCTGTCCAATACTAAAATAATCTGAATTTTGATATCGGCTACCAAATGCTACTTGTAGATCAATCTGGTCACAAATAACCCACATTTACTGAAAAAATAGCTATCTGATCATAAAAGCTATTTCTGACATGAATGATGAAAAAGAAACCTTTTCTGGGTGACATGTTTGTGTTGGGAAAAAATCTCTACCATGACTTTAAAGAGTTGTGTTTTCATGTAGATTGACTGTCTTGACACAGATTAACACCAACATGAAATAGCATTCGTATGGGCCAGAGAATTTCCGGAAAGGCAGGGGATTTGAAAATACTTTTTCGAGAATCAAAAAGTCAGGAAAAGTCACTCAGGAAGGAAATTCATCAATTTCTTCTGGAAAGGTAAAGAAAATTATTAATATATTTTTTAAATATCCTTGATTGGGAGCTTGCTAGTATTGCAATGATGTATTTTTTCATGCTTTAAAAACGAAAACAATGATCTTGGAAATTTACAGTTTTTTGCATTGGAAAGTCGGGGTGTTTTGAATATATGTAAAAGTACAAACCCTGAAAATCATGTGTTATTTGTTGTCTCCATTACCTATCCTAAGGTAACAAAGAGAGCCTGGTGGTGGACTATAATATCCTAGCCTCCCAGGAACAGGTCCTGGCCATTTCGTTGCCCGAGGCCCCGGCCGAAATGCTCAAGATCTTTGACGAGGCGGCGAAAGAAGTGGTCCTGGCCATGTTCCCGAAATACGAGCAAATCGCCAAGGAGATCCACGTCCGGATCGCCGAGCTTCCGCTGGTAGAAGAACTGAGGTCGCTGAGGTAGGATGATTGACACGACATTCATACTTCCAAAAGATAACTTTATGGAAAATTGCATTGTCATCCTATTCTCTTTACTGTTATACCAATAGTTCTTTCCAAGTAATGTTATATTGTTGGTAGTTTAGAGCACAGTTTGGACAATGAAAATCATTTGATGCAATTGGTATGTTAGTCAAGCCTCTTCTCATTTCTCTGATCATTTTTATTCATCATCCAATGATTAATAGATTGTTTCATCTATCAGTTTTGATTGATTCCTCTTTTGTCTGTTTGATTAATTGATTAAGTTTTCATTCATATATTAGTATTCATTTATTTATAAGTACATACTTTTGTGTTCATTGAGAAATAAGGGATAGTCTTTGTCGAGCAAATGTTAAAGGGATACGGTAATGATTGGATGCATTTCAAAATGCTTAAAAAAACAAAAGAGTTTGAAGTGCACACCCATTCAAAAGGAACTGATCTTGAATTGTTTAACATTGAATCAAAGTATGACCGTAATAATATTGAATCACTGTAAAGCTACACAACAGATTTGCCTGTTACAACAATTTCTGATAGTATATTTTTATCTTACACAGGGTAAACATTTTACCACAAAATTTTAACGGCGCAAACTTACTTTGAATAATGATCTTCATTCTTCGTTGGAGACGATTTGATTTGGGTTTAACATGCATTTTCCTTGGAGCCTATCCTAAGATATCTCATACTTAGTCCTCAACTGGTTAAACCAGTTTGACCAGAGTTGAGGACTGCTTGTAACCTTGCTATATCCCTTGGAAATTTCACGTCGGCATCATGTTGATCTCGACACATTTCTTGAAAATTTCTGTCACACCCTTTAGACAACTTCATCTGAACCAGCTGATCAGGACGAGTGGCGTTGTGACAAGCGCGACGGGCATCATGCCACAGTTGAACATGATCAAATACGACTGCCCAAAGTGTGGCTTTGTGCTCGGACCGTTCTACCAGAGCCAGAACCAGGAAGTTCGGCCGGGGTCGTGCCCTGAGTGTCAGTCCAACGGTCCATTTGAAATCAACATGGAGCAGGTGAGTAATTTCTGATTTAGTTTTGGTAAATGGTAGAAAATGAAATTCTTTGCAATTATGTTTTTTGATAGACCTGTATGATCTATTAATGCCCTGAAAATTGTTCACTCTGAAACTCTCCATTTTTGAGAAATTAGTGTAAAATGCGATGTAATAAATTTTTCAATTGTCTCTCTCTGCATTTTAGATCGCTACTGCTGATCTTGTAATTTTAACAAACATGTCAGAAAAAATGAACCAGGATTTGAACCCGCGTCTACAGCTATCGAATCCTGGTACATACCGCTACATGTTTTCCAGTAATTTAAATATCACAATTTGTAACTGTAAACAATTTCCAGTGGGTTGCTGTTGCTTTATAATGCCTGGGATGACAATAGATTACTTTGTGAACAATTGACGAAAAATATGTCAACTAAAACTATACATGTGCTTGGGCTTTTCCTGGGGATTACAATATATTTTTTTTCAAAGTTATTCGAAAACCACCCAGTTTTTATAGGTTATCCAAATTTGGAAATAAGAGAAGTGATACAGCACTACTTGTGATGTCCAATGGTACATGATGAAGATTGTGCAAGTAAAACAAAATTACTGAGGAGTTTTTGCAATGATTTCGTTGCTTCCGCAGACTTTGTACCAGAACTACCAGCGAATCACAATCCAGGAGAGTCCGGGCAAGGTAGCGGCCGGAAGATTGCCGCGATCGAAGGACGCCATCTTGTTGGCCGATCTGGTGGACAGCTGCAAACCTGGCGATGAAATCGTAAGTACGAAGTTGAAATCGATGAATCAGTAGTTTGTGATTTACTTCTTTTTTTCTAATTGATTGATCAAAGTAACTGGCCTTATGTTGGTCTTATGTTGGTCTTATGTTAGTCATTTTGTCTTTATTGTATACAATAATCATACCTCCACCAAACGAAGTTTGAAGGGGTACAGTCAAACCTGTCTCACCAGCCACCTCTGTATAGCAGCCAACCTGTCTATAGTGGTCATTAAAAAATTATTTCTCTGGAGACAAATCACGAGTTAAAGAATGTGTCTATAGCAGTCACCCATTTATGAAGGCCACAGTTTTTGTTTCCCTTCGGTGGCCACTATAGATGGGTTTCTCTGTATATAGGAATCAACACGTGGTCGGTCGATCAGTTGTTCCGTTGCAAATCTTGCAGATGGAACTACTACTTCAGTTTTTGAGCATTGCTCATGAAATTTGACACTCACATTGATCTTGGGGTAAAGATATGCAAGACATATTTTCAAATGTGTTGAAAACTGCATTGCCATGGTAACGGCATATTATAACAATAAATCCAAGGAAAATGTTGCGGATCAAACTACTTCCTCATTCAAGTAATGTTCATGAAATTTGGCACATGCATTGGTGTTGGAATGAAGATGTGCAAGACACAGTTTTTGAATGTGTGAGGAGACTGTGTTGCCATGGTAATGGCAAAAAACTGAAAACTCCATACTCATGTTGCTGGGGTATTAATCACCTTAGGTGATATTTCTAGTTAACTCCAAAATAAATTGTTGCTTGTCCGGCAGAAGGGACATAGCAAATGTTCCCGGCAGAAGGGTGTTAACCTTTAGTTGCCTCTAATTTGAAAACCATTTACTCTTTTTCACATGAAATCAAAGTAGTGTGATATTTTTAGATCTCTTCTCTCAGTTTGTTAAGGGCAAATATCAAATAAGGCAATATTTCTCAAATTAAAGAATATTACTGTTAACCCTTTTCTGCCAAAAATATTTGCTAGGGCCCTTCTGCCGGACAAGCGACGATATGTAGATATGACCTGTACATAGTTTACACAACAGCTTGAGAGTATTTTTTTTCTCATTACCGCAGGAACTGACAGGCGTGTATCACAACAACTACGACGGATCGCTGAACACCGCCAACGGCTTCCCCGTCTTCGCCACCGTCATCCAGGCCAACTACATTACCAAGAAGGACGACAAGATGGCCGCCGGCGCCCTGACGGACGACGACATCAAGGCCATCGTGGCCCTGTCCAAAGATGAACGGATTGGAGAGAGGGTGAGTTCACACTGTGCATTGTTCTGTGTCAATTGCATGTTGGGTGAGTTCACACTGTGCAGTGTTCTGTGTCGATTGCATGTTGGGTGAGTTCACACTGTGCAGTGTTCTGCGTCAAATGCATGTTGGTGAGTTCACACTGTGCAGTGTTCTGCATCAATTGCATGTTGTTGAGATCACACTGTACAGTGTTCTGTGTCAATTGCATGTTGAGTGAGATCACACTGCGTAGTGTTCTGTGTCAATTGTATGTTGGGTGAGTTCACACTGCAGTTTTCTGTGTCAATAGCATGTTGGATGAGTTCACACTGTTCAGCGTTCTGTGTCAATAGCATGCTGGCTGAGTTCACACTGTGCAGCGTTCTGTGTCAATTGCATGTTGGTGAGTTCACACTGTGCAGTGTAAGCATGCACTGCGAGGTGTAGATGAACTGATTAGATTTGACTGATCAGGTTTAGTAAGTGCGTACATTTTATTAATGAATTAAAGAATCCTTATTTGAGCCCATAAGGTGAATTCCATGGCACAGGAAAGACCCTGCAAGGCGTTTACCTTGTGTAACAAAGAGATGATATGTTGCTTTTTCAGCTTGAGTAATTTCGTGGACTTCATGGTCAAAGGTCACAAGTTATTTAATGACGTGTGTGGCCACAGAATTGGGAATGATGGCGAAGGCATACCCATCGACCGCACATCAGTCAAATTGATCTTTTTCTCATGTCACCTCACAGGCTAATATAGAATAACACAAATATTGACTGTACTTTCTTTTTGTCAGGTCATTGCTTTTTTCTTTTTTTTGGGGGGGGGGATGCAATCAAGAATAGTCTTTTAAAAACAATTCTTTTAAGTACAGTGATCATAATTAAACTGTTTTCTCTTTGTTTTCTTTCAGATTTTTGCCAGCGTAGCGCCATCCATCTATGGACACGATGACATCAAGAGAGCCATTGCCCTTACACTGTTTGGAGGAGAGCCGAAAAATCCAGGTACATAATGCATTGAGTCTCTATAGTTTATGTTTGTGTGTCTGTATGTCTGTCTTCATAGGTCTGAAATGCAATTGTTACAACTTTCACTTTAAAGTGTAACAACAGGAATTGGGAACAGTTAAAATTGCTGCGAGAGTGTATGAATTAAAGGCATATCCTAACAATGAATAAATGATAATAATATAAAATTTATATTGCACACACAAAAAAAACTATTCAAATATTTCTAATGTGCTCTAAGAGCTCCTGATGTGCTTGGTCCATATACTTTGGTAATTTCATGAATAATAATAATACATATTGTGCATATTTTGCAACATATTCAAATGCACATTAAAAGTTCATAATACACTGACTAAAGTGCGAATTCAGACTGAAAGTGTTTTGAATCTGTTTATTTGAAAATAAAAAATGAGCATGTGAAGGCAAGAATTGAATTAAATATGACCATGATAGTAGTGCCAGCTAATCGAAAGCTACAGAACGAATCTGCATGTCACAACAATTTATGATAATGGTTGATTCCATACAATTTTTTTCCTCACAATTTTTTTTCATCTTACTGTCCAATCAAATGAGGAATGAAGATTTGTTCTATGGTCATACTATAGTACTAGCAGAAGGCATTGATATCAATTGGATGTCAGGAGTAACTTAAATTTATCATTTCTACTGAAACAGCAGGTAAATAGCTGTGTGGCATGCATTGTTTCTTGCCTCTACTTCAGTCCAAAATAAGCAAAAATATAGACATCATCTTTCAGCTTACCAATATATCTGTCATTCCATCATCATTTCATCATTAGGTCAAAAACACAAAGTCCGTGGCGACATCAACATTCTGGCATGCGGAGACCCTGGCACGGCGAAGTCGCAGTTCCTCAAGTACGTGGAAAAGACGGCACCGAGGGCAGTCTTCACCACGGGTCAGGGCGCTTCGGCCGTGGGTCTGACGGCCTACGTCCAACGGAATCCGGTGTCGAGGGAGTGGACGCCCTAGAGGCGGGAGCTCTGGTGTTGGCCGACAAGGGTTGCTGCATTATTGACGAGTTCGATAAGGTAGGTTGCTGATGTTTGAAAATGCGAGACATTTTGATGATAATTGGTCTGGCATCAAATGCTAACGCTGAAGCTGACTCCAACCCTGACAGTAACCGTAACCCCCTGAACATTCTGCCCAAGAAATATCAGTGCTAGGGTTTCAAGGTATGACTTAACCCTAAACAGACTGGGGGAGAGGGGGAGGGGAGGGCCTAATGAAATGTGCAAAGCTTTTGCCGCTGCACTTCACAACTGTTTTCTTTCGAATCTCATCTCACACATCTTTTGAGACCACATTTGTGACATCCAGACGTGCGGTTCTGAAGTTTGGGCAATATGTTGTAGTTGGCATGTCAGTGTTGTAGTCAGAGACGTAGGCGCATTCCGAGACCAACGACCAAGACAAGACCAGAACACCCGGAGAACAGATCAAGACAAGAAAAGAGGTCGCGAGAACAAGACGGGCAGAAGTGATGACGAAGAAGCACTTTCCCGAGAGCGCGAAGGACAAGAGCAAGACGGCCAGGCGTTTCAATTGACACTATAATTTGTGTATGTTTTGAGGATAACGCAGCTTTGTTACTCAGCATTAACTGCATACTGCTTACAAATTGCAATAAGTCTGTAATGCGATTTTTGCGATTAATAAAGAACATTAAAAATCATAGTTTCATTGTTTCATTTGTCACTTACTGTACATGTAAAATGCCTCCCAAAGTTCAACGCAAAATAGGCCTACAACTACGAGTTAATGTAGCTACAAATTGCACAAATGACTGAGAAAACAATTTCAAATTGAAAATAAAATACTTTTACCCATGAGCACATTTGCCTGAGCTACTGAAATACAGATCAAGTGTTGTTAATAATCTTATTTCTTTCATTCATTAATGGTTTTTCTTCATTCATTCTTGATTTTCTTGTTATTTCCTTACATTTCTATATCTTTCTTCCTTTTTTTCTCACTTTTTTCATTCATTCTTTTTCTTTCTTTTTTCTGTTTTATTCTTTTCTACTTGTATTCTTTGATGCAGTCTTTTTTTTATTTCATTCTATCCTTTTTTCTTTCTTTCTTCTTTTATTTGTTAATCTTTTGATTCTTTATTCTTTATTGATTTTTCTTTCTTTCTGCCTCTTTCCCATATCTTTCTTTCTCTTCTCCTTTTCTTTACTTCATCCTTTCTTTTTCTCTCTTCTTGCTTATTTCTCTATCTTTCTTTCTCTTTTTTCTTTTCTTCCTTTTTTCATTAACTTCATTTTTCTTTCCTTCTTTCTATCTTTCTTCTAGTCTGGTTCCATTTCCCGAAAATTTGACGTCTAGGAGCATTTTGGGGTAAAAGTTGGGAACCGG